>OY856412.1:875710039-875752539 GCA_963693085.1 Alisma plantago-aquatica | reverse complement strand
GAGACAACAAGGAGAGCAAGCTGATGCTAGAACATTGACTAGAAGGGACAACACCTTCTTGTATGTTTAAAAAGAATGGTAGTAGCTTTTAGTGGCCCATATGAACGACTACAGAGGTGAGGAGGCCTTTGACACCAACTAGGAGGACGTTGTCAATCACCATCTATGGTGATAAACCAGGAGGCCACTTTTGACAGCCGTCCAGGTGCAACTTGAGAAAGAAGCACGCTACATGAAGTGATAGTCATTAGACTTGCTTCAGGACTAGATATATGTCTTGCAATCCTTATTCTCAGTTTATAGTTGTTGATGTGGTCTACTATATAAGGGGAATATGGCAGTAAAATTTTTGAATTTGTTGCCATTTTTGATGCCATACTTTCCTACAATGGTATAAGAGCCACATCCACTTACTATATTTTGGTATTTAATCAATATGATTAGACTTTAGTTTTTATCATTTATTTATTACATGTGATGTGAATATTTAAATGATTAATATGCATATCTAATTATGTACCACATCAATCCCTATATGTGTGTGTGTGATATATACACAATTTATACGTGTTTCCCTAAAATTTATTTTGATTGAGGATGGTAGTATGGTTATGGCTAATAACCCTAGATATTTATCAGAATGGTCTATATTGATAGACGGGTAATAAAAATGATGAGGGAGGTTCAGAGTGAACCACCCGTACAAGGGACCCCAAGGTGCGAGAAGCACCGGGTCAAACAGGTTCAGGAGGAGCCTCAGCTAGGAAACCCATGCTAAAAGGACACGCCGCACACCTGATAAGCACGGTGTGGGGTGCGTCCTGCCTTCCCAATAACCCTAGATATTTATGCTTGGTTGGATGGTTGTTCTTCCTTATTTTCATATCAGTTTGTATATTGAGCCTCTCTCTGCTTTTATGTATGTAGAAGTGTAAATGCTTTCCTTCCTATGCTCCCTGTGAATGTAACTCGAGGTTTCCATATTACCCAGTAATATGTTAAATAGGAATAGGATAGGTTTAATTCCTATTATGGAAAAGAATACATTCGGCACCAGACAAACTGACCAACTGAAAAGATGAACCCATTGACTGGAGGATCAAGGAGGCCAGATGATAGAAGGTGTGACGACACTCGCTATCATTAAGATAACAAGTGCACAATCAACATGTAGAAATGATTATTAACAACAGATTATTGAAAATCGCTAAAAATTAAAACCATTGATAAAAAGATCCATTACAGGAAAAATATTTTAACAAGAATTAAAAAGTTTCATATACATTCTGGTTCATCATGTACATTCCATGTACCGTCTCTTCTCGAGGAATATATATACATCACTTGCCTTGATAAAAGAACAAGTAACAAAATCCTCGAGGCATTCGAGCCAAAATCTCAGATTGATTATTAAAACACTATCCACTGACTCCTAGGACTTGAGAGTATAGAGACGACACATAGGACTCTCTATACTAAGCTTGACAGCCAGTATCTCCACTTGAAGTATTACTGTTGTCCCTGTTGCTGTTGCTGCTGCTCTTCCCCTGCTATAGAGTTTTTGCCTCTTCGTCTGTATCTACCTAAAAAAGTTGGATCCCAAGGGGGTGAGATAATTTATAAAATTGTCCCAGCAAGAGATATAACTCGCAGCTGAAAATATTATTATTGTAGTTTAATAGAAATAAACTGAGCAGTGGAATCATATATTCAACAACAGATAATTCATTATCTATGCAGATTAGAGCAACATTCTTACTAAAGCATTTCAGCTATAACCTGATAAAGTAGCTTGTATAATGAATAAATGACATGTATAAGATTTATCCATCCATAATATACTAAGAAGGATAACATCAACCAATGATTCTTGTATTTCAACTTTGAGCAAATAAGCTACACGGCTGATTACATTTTACAATCATACTTAAGCTCTGAGGAGATGAGGTATACAGCTCATACTCCAACCGACTATTGCGAAATCGAAATCGGTACCATACATAGGTCAATGGAAGAACCGGATTTCCATGACCTCATCCTCCTCAGTCAGTGTGAGGACAACTGTAGGACATCTAGTGTCTCTGCTAATAATATCTTGCCAGGGTATAGTGGCAACTTCACTAAAGAGTTACAGTGGCGGCTGTACTCTCTTCGCAATCGAGAGATTTCATGTATATCTCCATCGATTCGACATTAACATCATCGGGAGTTTTGTGATACATCCATCCTGACACATATAATGAAGGATTGAGAGGTTTAATGTTTACCTTCCATCAACCTTTGATTAGGACATAAGGATACGTTCACCCATTACCCCCACATACTCAACAGTATGTCCTCCAGGAGATCCCATAGGAAAACCTATTTCACCATCACCAACTATCGACGATGATGGATCTATGCTCATAGCACTACATGAATAGATTTCACTTGATTAATTATGTACATTATCATATTCTTTTAGCATCAGCCAAGTTTTCAAACATAACTTATTATGACAAATTCCACAAAGAAACATGTACTAGTTCCATCAATTATTTCTCAGTCTTTATGAGATATTGGGATCTCAGTCCCTCATTTCAATACTGGGAATTTTCATCCTTCCACAATCTCATTACCATAATCATATGGATATGGGTATTCAAACCCTTATATCATCACTGAGCATTATTTCCACTTTTTTAGGTAACTATCACCTTCAGGTCATCCGACCAAGGTAAACATGACACTTGTTACACAAGCATCTCTCATGGCACTTGAGGCCCATTAACTCTCTTGTTACCTCTTATTAGGCAACAAGGCATATTATGGCACACAAGGCTCAATAAACAATTTCAATAAATAAAGCATCATAGCTCATACCTGGCTATGTTCATCATCTCATGATACCTGCATGGTTAGCACACATGATAACAAATATATCAATCATATTTCAGTTCCATGCTATTCAAGGGTAACACCACTATTCCCTTACCAGGGTTAGGGTTTCCCATTTCATGTCAATTGGGGATATTCATCCCATTACCCAGATCAGGTTTATGGTTTATCACCATATTGCCCAATATTAGGGTTTTCATATATCCTTACTTACATCACCTTGGCTTAGAGTTTCACATCACATCATTACATCAGGGTTTCACATCACATCACCCTAGATTAGGGTTACACTATTACCCTAGATTAGGATTTATATTCAATAACCCACAATTAGGGTTTACTATTCATCCCAATTAGGGTTTCATATTCCATCACCCATAATTAGGGTTTACTATTCAACCAAATTAGGGTTTCATGAAGCATCCCCTTCATTTAGGGTTTTTCATCATGTTTCCCTAAATTAGGGTTTGTTAACCTTCTAGATTTGGGTTTCATGATCTCTTCACTAAGGATCATACCCTAATCATATACTCTACATGATTAACACTCATGTATGAACTCTTCTCTCTCATCCTCTCAACTTGATTAGGTTACATCAACCTTTCCATCAAGTACATAGAACTATGGTTGACATAGTGAATTATTGCTTTCATAAACTTTTAGGGTTAATCATTTTAAAGGTACTAATCATCTAGGTACTTTAGGAATTCAACCACTGTACCTATCTTTGATTATCATTATTATCAACCATTGGATCAATGGATCAATCATCACTTTAAATATCCAAATGATTTGATCACTTTTGACCTCCATTCAGTTTTAGCATTTCAACACCAAACAGTTTTGAAACTGTTTGATTCCAAACGGTCCTGAGACCGTTTGACCCCAAATGGTTTCAAGACCATTTGGACTCAAACGGTCTGAAGACCCTTTGGTCCAAGTCAGCCTCAAAACTGAAAGGGTCACCTAAAGGTTTCCATCAACCAATCGATCATGATTTGCACCATTGAAATCTTCAACAATTGAACTAGTTAAGTACATCAATCATTGACTCTTGAATCTCCAAACAATCCAGCATAGCTTTTGACCTCCAAACGGTCCTGATACCATTTGGACTCAAACGGTCTCAAGACCGTTTAGTCCAATTTGTCTTGAAATCGAATGGATTCAATTATGGTTTTCACCACTTCACCCGATTAGGGTTTGAAATTGGTAGATTATACAATCATGGAACCTTTAGAAACCAATCAATTAAATCTATTAGATCATTATTCAACACATCAGCAACCCCCCTCAAACGGTCAACCCCCTCCATTTGGTCAACCACTCCAAACGGTTTGGTGAAACTGATTGGACCATATTGTTGAAACTGTTTGCACCCAATTTTCTTTTGAGGTGTGTTCTTAGGATCATGTCATCATCCTCAAGCTTCAACCCCTTGAAATCTACTTCCATTTCATGATAGCTTCATCAATCAATCAAAGGAATTGCAAGAAGAACAATTGAACAAAATTGATTGAGGAATTGAATTCAATAATAATGATTAAGGGTTCAAGTTATATAACCCTCCTTCAAAGAAGCTTCAAAGCTACAAACTCCACGTCTTTAATGGTGAAAACAACACCTTCAAGCTTTTGAGTGAAAAGATTGTCTAGAGTTGAAGATTGAGTGGAGAAAAGAAGAAATCATGCATTGATTTGTGATTTCTACCATGAAATTAAGGTGAAAGAAGGTCATGGAGCTTACCTACAGGTTGAGGGTCGTCCTCCTGTTGCTCCTAAGCTCCCTTGATCGTTTTCAAGAAAGAAGTGAAAGTGGTTTCGAAATTACCCATTCAAACTATGGATAAATGAGCATATATGCATTTTATTATAAATTCATTTAAGAGAGAGAAAGTAGAAGATAACTCCTTCATTTCCTTGCCACTTGCCCCCTCCTCTTCCTTGGATACGAGGCTATATTCCTTGCCTCTTATTCCTCTCAATTATCCATGAATTAAAGAAAAACAAATTAAACACCTTAATCCTTATAATAATAATATCCTAAAGTTAGTGGATAATTCTTTTCCTTTTATTAATGTGAGTGGGCTCTCCACTCACTTATATATTTCCATTGCCTTTTCAAGGCACTAGGACGTCCACATATATTTATTTTCAACCAACACAATTTTGGTTGAAGGGAACTTCATTTAATATATTTATTTTTGCATTAAATTAAATTAGGGTTTCAATTATGCTTAAATCTTGATTATTTTAATATCAAGATTCTCTCTCCTTCAAAGTGAAACAAATGAGATGCCCCTCTCATTTTATTTGATCTACATGATGCCAAGAAATATTAGGGACTCTCTGGAAGAGTTAATTTGCATATTGAACCCTAAGTTTTGGGTAAATTGCACATTACACCAAAACTAGGTTTTATGCACAAACATTGCTTTATCAGCTCTTTCTTGGTACTCAGGCTTTCACTAGCCATACCTCTGCATCATTTTCATTCTCATGATGCTTCAACACATGAGGAACATTTTATCATGCAACATTTGCAAATTAACCCCTCAACTTGGGTAAATTGCACTTTAGTCCAAAACAAGCAAAACATTGTTTTCAACATTATTCAAAAAGGACTAAAATTGAAATGTAAGTTCCTCTTGAGCCTTAGTTACTTTTCAAAATATAAGAGCAAGCCTATAATTATCTTTCATAAACAAAACATCCAGGGTTAAAGCATAACCCAGGCCAGGGATGTTACAGAAGGAGTCGGTCGATAGACTATTGGCCCAATCGATCGACTGGAGGAGTCTGGATGTCATTGAATCAAAGACCAATCAACCAATCTAAGAGACTGGCTGAACGACTAGGAGGTCAACTGATCATTTCAAGAGTTGAATTGATCAACCCTAACTGGTTCCATCAAATATGTTAATCAACAATAGGTTGTTACATATGATGTGGACTTTACATTGTAGTAATTAATTGTGGCTCGAAGGAATTACAATAGTATGGCCATAACCATTGCTTGTGCTATATAATTGCATGTTTCATTTGTGGATGATTTTCACAAGAAACACACATGAAAAGCTTGATCGACTAAGTGTGGGAACACCCAGCGTGGTGTGTTGTCCATCTTGTGGAAGTGTAATGATAGTCATGTAGGCCTGCCAAGTAGGATACATTACAATTGTGTTGGCTTTTGGGTTTGACTTACTGGGTGACCTTAATAAGATTAAGTTCCTAGAAGCATGCAAATAAATATGGAAAAGAGTTGTGCATATCATCTATCCAAGAGTTGCATGAGATACAATTGGAAAAGGTTTCCTACCTTAATAATTGGTTATGAACATTGGCGTTGGGCGAGTAATAACCAAATGGTATCAGGTACTGGCTCACTAGAAGTTTGTATGCTGAAATATTCTAAATTGATGTGTGAGGGCTGTCAATTTGAAAAAAATAGTAGGAGTGATAATTTATTAATGTCCTAGTTAAACATTGTCAAATTTTAATCAAATCAAATCAAAAATGTTTTGCCAAATTGCAAATTTCTCTTGTAGAATAAAATGGCAACCAATAACACATTTTCCTTGCGATCAATCCTTGAGAAGGACAAGTTGAATGGGAATAATTTCCATGATTAGTTCAAGATGTTGAGAATTATTCTCAGTACTGAGTGCAAGATCTATGTCTTAAGTACACCAGATGCAAATGAACCTACTCCCACAATGCCTAAGTTGACATGGATGCATAGAAGATGCACTCTGAAGATGTTGTAGATTTCAAGTGTCTGATGCTATGCTCAATGAAATATGGGTTACAAAGACACCATGATAACATGGATGTTATTGAGATGGTAACACATCTTAAGAACATGCACCAAGTTCAAGAAATAAAATAGAGATATGATGTCTTCGAGGTATTGTTCAAATACAACAATGCATAAGAAGATCAAGTATGTCCCCATGTGCTCAAGCTTATTGGGTATTGTGAGAATGTTTATAGATTGGGATTTCCCTTAGGTCAAGAGTTGGCCACAAATGTGATTCTTCAATCACAGCCAGAGTCATAAAACTAGTGTGTCATGAACTACAACATTAATGATTTAATAAGTTACTATCAGAATTACTTGGCTTGTTGAGAACAAATGAAGCACAGATGAAGAAATACAGACCAAGTCTGTGATGATGGTCAACAGAGGAAAGGGTATGTTCAAGGGAAAAGGCAAAGCTAAGAGATTTCTAAATCTATCTAGTAGCCTAAGTCTTCTACACTCAAAGCAAAGGAAAGGGTGACCAAGGGAGGCAATGCCACCACCATCACCAGCCTAGACACTGGAAGAGGAATTGCCATCTCTACCTGGAGGAACTGAGGAAGAACGAGGGTATAGAATCTTCACTTATGTTATATACATTATTGATATAAATTTGTCTAATTATTCATCCTGGGTACTAGATACCAGATGTGGATCTCACATATGCTCGATTATGCATGATTTGAAAAGAAGTAAGCCTTTTAAGAAAGGACTAGGTCAAACTATGCATTACAAATGGAGCAAGAGTTGCAATCACTACAATTGTAACCTTTGATTTATATCTGCCCACAAGGCTTGTAATAGAGTTACATAACTACTATTTTGTACCTACCATTAATAGAAACATTGTTCCTTGATCTTGTATGGACAAGGATGGATATGAATTTAATATAAAAAATGGTCAATGTTCTATTTCAAAAGATGAGATCTTTTATGGCAGTGCCCCAATCTCTTATGGTCTTTATTTTTGATATCTAAATACAAATGTTTATAACATAAATACCAAATATTAAACCTTAATAACTAAAAAAACATATCTTTGGCATTTCCAACTAGCACACATCAATGAGAATCACATTTCTGGACTCCATAAAGAAGGATATCTAGACTATTTTGATTTCAAATCGATAGAGACATGTGAATCATGTTTGTTAGGAAATATGAGGATGACTCCCTTCACTAGTAATAGTGAGAGGGCTAGTGATCTATTAAGATTCATACATACTGATGTGTATGGCCATTTTAGAACAAATGCTAGAGCTGGTTATCAGTACTTCATTACCTGTATTGATGACTTCATTAGGTATGGTTATGTTTACTTGATGAAACATAAGTCAACAACTCTTGAAAAGTTAAAATGATTTCATGAATTACGTATGCAAACAACTCAGTAAAAGTATCAAGGCACTTCATTTAGATCGAGGTGGAGAACACTTAAACCAACAGTTTGAGGACTTTCTGAGAGATTGTGGTATTGTATCACAATGGAATCCACCTGAAACACCATATCATAATGGTGTATCAGAAAGATGGAATTGCACATTGCTAGCTATGATGCAATCAATGATGAATTTTGTTGATCTTCCGAATTCCTTCTGGGTTTATGCTCTAGAAACTGCATCATTTACACCAAACCATGTACCATCTAAATCGATTCAAAAGACACCATATCTGATATGGTATGGGAAGCGTCCTACTATGTCTCTTATGAAGATTTGGGGATGTGAAGCTTATGTGAGAAAGTAGTTACCCAAAAAGATTGGACCCAAATTGGATAAATGTTAATTTGTTGGATATCCTAGGAAAACCAATGGATACCACTTTTATTCTCCACCTAACAACAAAGTGTTTATTTCCAAGGATGTTGTATTACAAGAAAAGGAATTCATTTTTAAAGGGATCAATGGGACAAAACTATAACTCGAAGAGGTTTGAGACCAACAATAAAGCTTTATCTCCATAGAGGTACAAGAGGAACATAGAAAGTCACAAACCATTATGGAATCCCAAATTCCTCATGTGACACAGTAACCTCGTAGATCTAGTAGGACATGCCTTGAGCCATATAGATTTGGTTATCTTGTGACTCAAGAAGGTGAAAAGTTGGTCATTGATGATGAGACAACTACATATCTAGAAGTTGTTAAGGGACCAGAATATTCGAAATGGCTTGATACTATGGGATCTGAGATGGAATCCATGTACATCAACAAGGTATGGACCTTGGTGGATCCACATGAAGGTATAAAACCCATAGGGTGCAACTGGGTCTTCAAGAAGAAGACTTACATGGATGGTAATGTACAAACTTACAAAGGTTGATTGGTTGCAAAGGGTTTCATACAAGTTCAAGGTGTTGTCTATGATGAAACCTTTTCTCCAGTTGACATGGTTAAGTCCATCAGGATCATGCTTGCCATTGTAGCTTATCATGACTATGAGATTTGGAATATAGATGTTAAAACCACATTCCTTAAAGGGAATCTTATTGAGGATGTATACATGACACAACCCGAGGATTTTATAAAGTTGAACGATGCAAATAAATTTTGTAAGATAAAAAATCCAATCTATGGATTGAATCAAGAATCTCAGTTCTAGAATCTTTGATTTGACAAATCAGTCAAAGAATTTCGCTTTAGTCAAAATGAAGATGAACAGTGTGTTTACAAGAATGTTGGTGGGATCATGATTGTATTCTTCATATTGTATGTTAATGACATGCTATTTATGGGGAATGACATCCCTACTTCATAGATGGTATATAGGAAATATATTTTCTATGAAGGACTTACGCAAAGCATCCTCTATCATAGGAATCAAGATTTTTAGAGATAGATCTAGAAGGCTTCTTGACTAAAGTCAGAGAACATACATTGACAAAGTATTGAAAAGGTTCAACATGGGGAACACAAATAGAGGAAACTTACCCATGTGTCATCGTGTTAGTATCTCTAGAGATCAGTGTCCCATTTCTTGTGAAGGATAGGAGAATGTTAGTAAGATCCCATATGCAACTGTAATTGGATCTATCATGTACGCAATGTTATGCACGCACCCAGATGTATCATATGCCTTGACTATGACTAGTAGGTATCATTCAGATCTTGGTGAATGTCACTGGACTACTATAAAGAACATTGCTAAGAACTTGAGAAGAAGTAAGGATTAGTTCCTTATCTATAGTGTTGAGGAAGAGTCTGTGGTAAAGGGTTGCACTAATGCATGCTTCCATACTGATGAAGATGACTATACATCACAATCTAGATTTGTGTTTTGCCTAAAACATAGAGTTGTAAGATGGAAGAATTTTGAGTAAGAGATAATTGCTTATTCAGTCGAGACTGAGTATATTACAACATCCAATGCAGCAAAGGAGGTTGTTTGGATCAAGAAGTTCTTTTCTCAACTTGGGCTGGTTCCAAGCATCAAAGATGTTGTATAGTTATATTGTGACAACAATATAGCTATCATACAAACTAAGGAATCCAAATCGCATCAGCAATCCAAGCACATACAATGGTGGTTCCATGTCATATAAGAGATCATACAGTAAGGGGATGTGAATTTTTGCAGAGTACCAACTGAAAGCAATGTGGTTGAGCCCTTAACAAAAGCACTTTCACAGCAGAAACATGAAGGCCATGTTATATCACTTTCAATTAAGTTCATGGATGATTGGCTCTAAGTTCAAGTGGGATTTTGTTGGTATGTAAGCCCAAAGAGCCAATCATATGACTATTATATTGTCATATATTGTAAACAATTTGAATAATAATAAAGGCAACCTTCCATTGTTTCTATTTTAGTCTATTATGAGATAATAATGTTACATAATAAGTGTCTAAAAAATGATGTTACTGGATGACATATGTCTTCAGGTTGAGAGCCCAAACAATGAGATCATACATATTTTAAGAGTATATATATTCTTGTTATGTCCCTAGTCAGATGTTATTGTGGAAGTTGATAGAAAAAAATAACACATAAGACTAGAGTGTGTGTTGTTTGATGACAAAATCCCATTCAATCATGATATGTCATATCAAACCAAACACATAGCTACTTTTAGAGAACATGGTATCTGACAAACCCACCTTGAGAGTGATGCATGGAAACCATGGATTGGTAGTCAGAATCATCACTCATAGTGATGATGGTGATTGTGGTTCTTAGACCAGAAATCACTACACTCATCAAATGTTGTTTGATGTAATTTGACATTATCCAACATAAACTTGGATAGAGGTTACCACAAATGTGATGCTCGGATACATTGTGCCACATGGAGAATGACTGTGAGTGATGTAGAACATATTTTTCCCTCCTACATGAGTTTGATATCATGTCCACTTAATAACAAGACTGGGAAATACATGACCATGCTCATGTGAGTCAATATATAATATTGAGCTCACATATATCTCACACAGTCCTCTCTAGTGTAAGGAATATGGATTGAACATTGAAGAGGATGATGATTCCATGCCTCGAGTTAATCCGGATATTAGTGACAAAGGAACTATATGATCACTGTAACACTTAACCACAGATGGTAGGTTTAAGTTGTTCTCCAACTTTCTAATTACATGGTAGAAATTATGTCTTGTTAGATACCACTCATTACTTGTGATGTCATAAATGGTTATGGACATTCATTTCCAACTTAACTTGGAACCTATAGGGTCACACACATAAGATACACCTAGAATTGGAGTCTACTCATGAATGAAGTTTAAACATGATTACGGAAGTGTTAGATATTCAATTTAAACAATATTAGAAATCAGAACTCAGAAACAACATATTCAGTAAGTGAACCAATCAACCCAGATTTGTGAACCGACCGATTCATGTTATGAACCGACCATTTGGTTGATCAACGAGATTGGATCAAGAATTGATGTTGACATCATGTTGTGCATTAATTGAATACTAAAGTCAATACAATTATGAATATAAAACATAGTGAATAACTCCATTTAAGGGTTGAACTGGTTCACTCACTTGTGAACCAATCAGTTAACAGTGAATGACTGAATCCAACCAGTTCATGGTTCACATGTTCTAGAAAATTCATGAAATTTTGTCTATTGACTCCCAATTGATCAAGAAATCCTAACCTTAAACAACCTATAAACAAAGGAGTAGTCGAGTATTTCTAGAGACATAACAATAAGCTCTAATAATTATTATCTTCTCACATTTTTTGTAATGTAAGAAATCGAGAAAGTCCTACCCATAAAAGGGAGGGACAATAAGGGAGAGACAATAGGGAGAGGAAGTCAATGCTAGCACATTGACTAGAAGGGACAACTCTATCTTTTTTGTTCAAAAAGAAAGACAAGAATTT
Organism: Alisma plantago-aquatica; assembly: GCA_963693085.1. Classification (NCBI taxonomy): domain Eukaryota; kingdom Viridiplantae; phylum Streptophyta; class Magnoliopsida; order Alismatales; family Alismataceae; genus Alisma; species Alisma plantago-aquatica. Next base: position 875,740,508 of record OY856412.1, on the reverse strand, counting down.
TGGTCGTCTATGTGGGCTACTATAGAGGATAGGAGGCCTTTGCCACCCTCGAGGAAGACCTTACTAATCATTATTTGTGGTGATCAATAAAGAGGACACTGCTAACATCTATCCATGTGTCACTTGAGAAAGAAGCACGCTCTAAGAAGAGATAGTCACTGGACTTGCTCCAAGGCCAGGTATATGCCTTGCAACCCTCATTCCATGTTAATAGCTATTGATGTGATCTACTGTCTAAGGGGAATTCCATAGTAAATTTTTATTCCCACTACCATATTTAATTTCATACTTCCCAAAATATGGTATATATATGAATATGTATATATGTGTATATATGGGTGTATATTCACTACCTGCGTGGGTAACTAACTTTTGTTACATGTGGATCTATTTTGTAATAAGAAGGTACATAATTTTAATGAGATGACCAAAACTATAATAGAAAGACTCAGTTTGTAAATACATTGTGAAATTATTATTGTCCCTCTGAAAATAGTAAAAACGCTATTTATGAAAAAATTGTAAACAACTAATGTTGTAATACAAAATGAGTCTTTGTATTACATCATCTCATTACAATTTTGGTTTTATTATTACAAATATGTTCCTTCCTATTACAAAATAGATGCACGAGTAACTAACCTTAGTTACCCACATAGGTAGTGAATGAATGACCTATATGTATGTATGTATGTATGTATGTATGTATGTATGTATGTATATATATATATACATATATACATATACACATATATCGGAATCAGGTAAATATATTCCGACTTCCCACCTAAAAATATAGGGGGAACACAGGTACATGTAGGCCCAACGCCATACATCAAACTCTTACAACTCACGCCTCAACTACACAAGTGGCTACGTGTAACCAAACACTCAGCTAGACTATCTCTAATCTCTTTTTTACCTTTTTACATATTTTTACAGCAATGGAGTTCACACTACACTCTCTACCATCGTGTCTACGAGTGTTTCTTTCATTCCATATGTAGAAGCACATGGCCGTGAACAGAAGCAGCTTTCTCTCCTCATTGGCGCATCTTCTTACCATCTTTCTGGTGTCTTCATCCAGGTCAATTTCCAAATGGAATTCTTTGCAGATTATCCCCCATATGCTTTTTGTGAAATCACAGCTAGCAAACAGGTGACCATGGGATTCCTCCTTCGTCTTGCATAGGAGACATGTAGCCAAAATATTGTTGTTCCATTCATGTACTCTATCCAAGGTAGCAAGGGCGCCATGTAGAATTTTGAAAACACATATAGACCATTTTGGTATGTGCTTACCAAACCAGATTCGTGCCATGGTGTCATCTCTCCCCGCCCTTGTCCTAGTGATTTCCCATAGATCGACTTTTTGATTTATCAAGTGCCATTGCCCCTCCTCCTTTTGTATGAAGAACTTCTTTACGTGTGGCCACATTTCCCTCATCATGTGGATGGTGCGTGAGATGCCTTCTCTAGTTCGTGGCTGGAAATCCAGGCCCTGTGGATATCTTTCTCTCATCCATCTTCCCCAAATGGAGCTTTTAGATTGGTACATAATGATTCTCTTAAGAGTTCCCCACTTTGCAATGTCTCCTGGAGTTTTGAGCTGCAAACCCCCTTCCTCTTTTGGTAAAGCCAGTCTAGCATATCTCATCGGGTGGTACTCCCTGGCCCAAATAAAATTTGAAATCTTCATCTCCATTCTATCTAGCACGGCTCCCGGAATTTCACCTTGTTGTACCCAGAAAATAATGAGACCTTCAATGGCTGCTCTAACAAGGGTAGCACGTCCCGCCATGGACGTTTTCTGTGTAGGCCATCTGGCAGTCATCTCATCTAATTTGTCAATGCAATCAGCAAAGTCCTTGACCCGTAGGTTGCTGCCCGCCAGGGGAAAACCAAGGTATTTTGTTGGAAATTTGCCAAGTTCCACACCCAAGATATCTTGTAGTTTATCTCCCATCTGATGACAATTCTTTGAGAGGTAAAGTTGGGTTTTACTAGCATTAATCCGCAGCCCTGTCCTTTCCCCAAAGTCCCCCAGTAGATTCTTCAGTTCCTTTAGCATGTCAACTTTAGCTTCTACAAAAAGAAGGACATCATCCGCAAAGATAAGGTGGCTCATTACCTTCATCCCATGGACCGTGTATGCTTTGATTAACTTTGACTCTTCCGCAGCTTGCAACTTTCTAGTGAAATATTCCATGACTATAGTAAAGAGGAGTGGAGAAAGAGGATCGCCTTGCCTTAGCCCATTTCTACCTTTAAACATCCCCGCTGAGGTACCATTCACGAGTACAGAAAAGCTAGTAGTTTCAACACATTGCTTCATCCAGTGTATCCATCTATCAGAGAACCCCATATGATGCATGATCCACCAAAGCTTTTCCCATCTGACGCTGTCATAGGCCTTTGAGATATCTAACTTTAAGCATGCCTTTCTGCTTCCACGCATCACATTGTAATCCAAAAGGAACTCATCCACAAGTAATGCACAATCAGAGATGCTTCTACTGGGGATGAACGCACCTTGGTTTTCAGAAATCAGAAAAGGGAGTACCATCTTCAACCTGGACGCTAGGATTTTTGCAATAATTTTGTATTGAATGGAACAACAGGCTATAGGTCTAAAGTCAGTCAGAGAATCTGTCACCTTCTTTTTAGGAATAAGGACCAAGAAAGCATGGTTGACTTGCCTCACCATATTGCCACCATCAAGGAACCACTTCACGTACCTCAGCAGATCTTCTTTAATGATGTCCCAGGCTGATCTGTAGAAGAAAGCATTGAAACCATCTGACCCTGGAGATTTGTTGCAGCCTATGCTCCATAGTGCGTCTTTAACTTCATGTTCAGTGACTTCCCTTGTGAGGATGTTGTTGTGGGTGCTGGACAGTTTAAATTTCCAATCCATGTTTTCCTCCTCTTCCAAGTCTTCAAACTTCTTGTTGTAGAGATCTGTGTAGAATTGGATGGCCTGTTCTTCAATGTCTTCTTGTTTGTTAACCATCTGTCCATCTTTATCAATCAGCTCACATATAATATTCGTGGCTTCTCTTTTCCTCACAGCCATGTGGTAAAGCCTTGTGTTCCTATCACCATCTTTCAGCCATCTCTCTCTGCTCCTTTGCCAATAAAATTTCTCCTCAGCCTTCTTTAGGTCAGCAAGCATCATTTTTAATTCCCGGTCTTTAGTTATCAACTCCTCATTAAGCGGGTCCACCAACAAGAGTTTTCTAATTTCCTTACATTCTCTTTTTGTTTCCAGCATCAGATTTGGGATGTTTACCTTCTCCTTTGCCCACTCCTTTAAAGCAGCTTTCAGCAGTGATAGCTTTTTTGCAAAGACAAACATTGGGTTCCCATAGATATAAGTGTTCACATATACACATATATGTATGTATGTATGTATATATATATATATGGGCGTCCCACTAGTACATAACTGGCCTTTAGTGTCAGTTATTTAAGGCCATTAGTGTTGGTTTTAATGTGACACTTATGCGGGCGTCACTAAAAGGCCAACTGTTAGGCGTCGGTTCTCAAATCGACACCACAGCCATTCGCGCACCACCGAAAATGCGCCAGCAGGGGGTATAGGCGTCGATTATTAGCTTTGAAACTGCGTCATAAACCTTTGCACCACAGAAAGGGCGCCATCTGGGGCACTATCAGTATCAGTTTATTAGTGATAACTGACGTCATATTACCCGCTACCACGGTCGTGCTGGCCAGCACGGCCGTGTTGTCTGGCCCACTGCCGCTGGCTGTGCCAGTACGGCCATGGTGTCTGGTCCGCTGCCACGATTGTGCTGGCCAGCACGGCCGTGGTGTCTGGCCTCATTAGGGAAATCGACATTAGTTATTGATAACCGACACCACATCACATCCATTAGGCGTTGGTTATTATTATTAATTTGACGTTGTAATCATTTGTCGTCGGTTTTAAACAAATAACTGACGCCAATTGCAAGTTTTTTTTCTATCAGTCTGCAGACCTGCTGTGGCTGGTCACAGGATGAGAAATCTACAGTTCAGTTATGAACTGCAGGTTTTACGACATCCATTGATATCAGCCAATAATAGACCACAAACCTGCAAAATTAACAACATTAATTTTCACACATTTAGCAACCTGCAGTTCCATTCAATTTTCACACATATAGAAACATTAATATAGCAATCTGCAGTTCCATTCATTTTCGCATTCACACATGTAGAAACATTCATATAGAAACCAGCAGTTTCATTCATTTTCATATTCACACATGTATAAACATTCAGACACATGTAGAAATATTCAGACATGTAGAAACATTCACACATATTATAATTCAGAAATTCATTTACAAAATATCATTCTTTGGTCATTATTCGCTATCAACATCCCAATTATATGTTAAAACCCCCACTACTTGTATGGTTGTTGCCCATTCTTCTCTTACATCATTTAATTCTCTCGTCGTATAGGGAGCATGTACATCTGGTAAGGCCTTTCCTATAGTGTGGTCAGTTTTAAACACCTACAAAGAGAATGATGTATATATATAATTAATAATATATAAATAAGATTGATATATTTCATATTATCTAATGAGACTATATATAATACCTCAGGAATGGTATCGATGTCCACTGCGGCATATTTGATAATCATGTGCATAAATCGCATCACATAGTATGCACATGCACATCCATTGTCTTATGTAGCACACTATAAATCGAAACATACAAAATATTAAAAAATACAAGTAATTAAGCATTGTTCACATAAATAATATATACATTGCAGTCGGGAACGTACTTCCACGTTCTTCCAAATTATTTGATGGTTCTTTTTCCTGGGGACCTTTACTCCAGCCTTTTTGAACTCATCTAAACCCCTACATGTTAATGTAACATAGTACATTTCATAATTAAATAGTAATGTAATAACTTATGTTAACGGATATGAAAATGAAATATTTCTCACCAGAATAATGCCATTTTCATTTTGTGTCCATATTTTGAATTCAATTTAATCCCCTTACGATCTAGATAATATACAGTGAACATCTCGGAGACAATAACTAGTAACTCCCAATGCATACCACTCGAGGTAAAAAAGTTAAAAATTAATAACTCAAAATCCACAATAAAAATATAATTTTCTTAAGTCCAAATTATAAGCAAAGTAAACTTACTCCACATTAAATGGAGCTATTATCACCGTCTTGTTATTTTGAGAAAAAATTGTAAAAGCATCACAACAATATTGTTGAACTGACGGAGGGTCTTTAGCTACTAGATTAATCAAAGATGGAATCAAAAATCCTACATGTTCGAATGAAAAATCTGCACATATCTTGTCTAAGTAGTTGTAAAACATGTATTATGCATGCATTAATAAATAAGAAACCAGATCACCAGATCCTACACAAGGTATTTGGATGTATAAATAAGATCTCCCCTTATCCATAGCTCTATCACAGATGTATTCAGCCAATCATATCGAAACAACTCCAAAATATCTTGTATAAATAGTTTGCTTTCGTATGATTGACCTGCAGCATCCGCATCTATAGAAACAGTTATAGGGCTATTTATATCATGTTCGCCTAACCATATTGCCATACCCCTACAATTAGGACCTAACGGGATAGGTAGGTTATGTGGAACCCAACTTCGTAATGTAGGAGGTAGAGGTGGAGGCCTAGATGCTCTGGTGTCTTCTTTTTAACCTGTATATATATATATAATTTCAGATCAATTGACATCATATACACACACTAACAATTTAGCGTAATGTAAATTTACCATACAGTTTTAGTATAGAGGACATCCTCTTTTGGCCACAATATCACTCCGCCTTCTGCCTCACCAAGAGTTTCACAATCTGGGTGGGCATATGGCAATGGAAGATCAATCCAATTGGGTAATATACATACCGAGCTCACACGAACCCAACCAACTGGTAATGGAGACCCACGAAACATTTCCCCTGGTAGGGATGGGTAAGCCGACGCCTCTACAATGACAAATTCTTTACTTTTTAGACAACATGGCTTCAACCCCTACAAATTTTTATGTAAAGAATGTTATATACATATCATCTTGAAAACATATCATCTTGAAAAGACTACTTACTATGTCATAAAAATACTTACAGTGGATGTGCTATGTGGTGGGTCTACAGGATTACTCTCAACCTCTACAGTAGGAGTCGAGTGGGATGCCATAGGTACTGTCTGCTGAGTGGCAGTTAGATATGCCTTCCACTTGCTCATTGCTTCTTCGAGTTTCCTATCAACTAACATATCTACCTATACATGGATAAAAGAAGTGTTAGCTTCTGATTATTGAATTCTCTTTTACATTAACATAATAAAGAAATAATAGGTTATCTCTTCTTGTGAAAGTCCCGCTTTTGGGACATGTTTGCGCTGGGATGGCCCAAAGAACACTTTGATGCCCACACCAGCGCCTACAGCCCTAACACATCTAGGATGCTCTGGGTTACCCAAAGCAACTGTCAATTCATCCCTTGTGCCCTCAGGGATGAACTTGCCTTATTTCCCCAGCTCGTGCAGCTCCCGCTAATTGCCAAAACAAAAATTTGTAATTAAGTAAACACCACAAATAATCAATATTCGAATGATTGCTCTAAGAGTTGTATTTTATCATTTTTGCAGCCGCCTTAGCAATTGTGGGCTTCCTTATTTCTCCCTTCTTATTTTGCCTCCCAGCTATCCAGACATCATGGCGAGGCATAGGTGTGCTACCTCTAGTAGAGGATCCTGAGTAGCAGTAGACTGAGCAGTAGACTCAGCCTGTAGTCTTTGGCGAATGCCTGCATACCCCTTTGGACCCATTGTGTGGTCATGCACATTCAGTGCACGCCTTTCTTTTGGAGCCTCACTTAGGGCCTAGTTAGTATGCACATTAATGATTTGGTTAGTAACACTAAATGTTAACCATGAATAGGTGAATACAACATATATTAATTAAATTGGGAGTGACGCCTAATACCTTGAATTCATCAGTTTGTCTTGAAGCAACAAACGCGTCCCATTCTTCTTGGTCTAGGAAGTTCCACTGTTCAGTGGCTATCTTCTTCCTCTTGTCACCTTCTTTTATGTATTCTCAGGTGAGATTTGTCCTATAGTTCCTTATGACTCTCCCACAGCATTGCATCACGCATTTATGATGCAGCTTTTCATCCAATTCAAATATACTCTGCAAAATAGAATTGCTATTAACTAGTATCCAAAAAATTAGTAATCTACAAAATAGAATTGCAAATTAATAATAACTCACGCATAAATCCTTCCATATTACGTCTTTCTTCTCCTTAGGAACTTTATGCCAAGAATCTATCTTACAACCGCAATTGCTACGAGTAACATACCTAAGATATGAAACAAACGAATTGTGATTCACTCCAATTGCATTTCCTGCATTATCAAAATCCACAACAAGTTTGGGTCCATTGCCCCTTTTCTCTATTAACTTCTTCATCATAGTGATGTCCCTTCTCATATCAACTTTTTGGTGCTTCTCATCAAGTGCCTCAAGTTCTTCAGAGGGTACATGTGCATCATCAACCTAAAATTTGATAAAATAAACACACTTATAAGATATAACTATAAATGGACATGTAGATATAAATATATGATATATTTTTAAAACTTACATTGTGAAGCGGTGCATTGATGTCCTCACCCTCACGGTAATCATCAGCATGGTCATCAGGAGAATGTTCAGCCATCTAAAAGTCCACATTCACATTGTAAAGTAATTCACATTGTAAAGCTCACATTGTAAAGTTTAAATTCACATTGTAAAGTAATTCACATTGTAAAGTTCACATTGTAAAGTAATTCACATTGTAAAATTCACATTGTAAAGTTCACATTCACATTGTAAAGTTCACATTCAGAAAAATAAAACATATAAAAAAATATAAACATGCCTCTAATATTGCGAGTTTTTTCAATTAACAATCCTTCATTGTGATCTCCGCGCACATACAAGTCATCATTAGCTTCAATATTTTATGGTATTGGAAACCCAACTGAGAATGGACTGGAGTCATCATATTTATCATAGTACTCTTCTTCATCTATAGGATCTTCAATGAACTGTCTTTTACCACGAAGAACAACCGACCATTTATCATTTGTAGGATCATCAATATAAAATACTTGTTTCTCCTGTGATGCCAATATGAATGGTTCACCCTTCTCGCCAATCTTTTCAAAGTTTACTAAAGTGAAACCCAATTCATCCACTATAACTCCTTTGGTGTTATCAACGCAATTACATTTGAAGAGCAGAATTCTAAAATCTATGTAGTCAAACTCCCATATGTCTTCAATGACACTGTAATATGACATTTTAGCTTCATGTGGACTCTTATCCTTTGCACTTGCAAAAAACATAGTTGACGCTTGAAGGGTGACCCCATTGTTTTGGATGACACTCTTATCATCTTGGCGCTTTGTGTAATATGTAAATCCATTAATGTCATACCCTTCATAAGACATAACATTCAATTTTGGTTTAAAGGCGAGGCATTTGATAGTTTCAGTAATATCATCTGGTGTTTGAGATAGTTGATGTAAGACTTTATCTTCAAACCACTTAATAAATGTCTTGTTATGCTCTCTAGCAAGCCACGTTGTATTGGCTCGAGGATATTGTCTCTTGAAGAAATTGGTATGTTCCTCGATATAAACATTCACTTCGTCCATGTTGTGTAAAATATACAAGTGACTTTGTTCCAACTGCTCACGGCTGATTACTTTCACCCGTGATCCCAAAATTCCTTTGCCAAATTTCTCCTCAATATTCTTGTCATTACCAGGAGTGTCATTGCCACTGAGAAATTCATTGCAAAAATCCATAACTTCTCTCACCACATAACCCTCAATAATACTTCGTTTAGGCCAATAATGGTTTCGAACATCACTTTTAAAAATGTTCATGTATCGTTCAAAGGGATACATCCAATGCAAGAAAACTGGTCCCAACATTTTCACTTCCCTAGTCAAGTGGACAATAAGATGTACCATGATATCAAAGAACGATGGAGGAAAATACATCTCAAGCTAACATAGGGTAACAACCACTTCTCTTTGCAAATTATCGAGAGTATCACGGTCAATAACTTTGCTGCACAGACTGTTGAAAAAGAAATGAAGTCTGGTGATTGCAAACCTTACATGCTTCGACAATATAGATCGAATTTCCAGAGGCAATATTTGTTGCATTAGAGTGTGACAATCATGAGATTTAAGACCTATCAACTTCAGATCTTTCATTGATACCAATCTACGGATGTTGGATGAGTAATCATGTGGCACCTTAATATTTACCAAACAATCACAAAAAGCTTTCTTCTCCTTTCTAGACAATGTGTAACAAGCGGGAGGTAAGTATGTTCTCGGATTTCCCATTTCACGTAATTCTGATAATTCTGACCTTATTCCCATTTCAGGTAGGTCCAGTCTGGATTTTATCCCATCTTTAGTCTTACCTAGTATATTCAACAAAGTACCAATGACACTATCACATACATTTTTCTCAACGTGCATGACATCGATACAATGCTTGACTATCAAAGAACTCCAATAAGGAAGATCCCAAAATATTGAATTCTTCTTGAATAAAGATTTGTCACTCCGTGTGGCCATACATTGTGATCTCTTACCAAATTCATTGACAAAGTATTTTACTATTTCATAAACAACCTTCCCTGATATAGGTTTAGGTGCACTTCGTTCCTCATTCAATCCATTGAATGTTTTGCGCTTCCTACGATACGAATGGAATTTTGTAAGAAACCTTCGATGACTGAGATATACAGTCTTACCGCCATGTTTTAGTCTTGTTGAATCAGTGTTCTCTTCACATATAGGACACGCTTTAGCTCCTTCGACACTATATCCAGACAAATTCCCATATGTTGGAAAGTCATTAATAGTACAAAATAACATAGCATGCAAGCAAAATGTCTCTCTTCATGAAGCATCATAGGTCATCACACCTTCACCCCATAGTTTCTTTAAGTCATCAATCAGAGGTTCAAGATAAACATCGATATCATTTCCAGGTTGTTTAGGGCCTGATATCAACAATGACAACATTACGTACTTATTTTTCATACACATCCAGGGAGGAAGATTGTATATAACAAGCATGACTGGCCAAGTGCTATGTTGGCTGCTCAATGTCCTGTATGGATTCATCCCATCTGTACAAAGCCCAAGTCTAAGATTCCTGACTTCTTCACCAAATTCAGAGTACAATAGATCAATCTTCTTCCACTTTGGGGAATCAGATGCATGTCGTAGGATCCCATCATTATTTTTCTTAACATCTGCATGCCACCTCAAATTCTTCACATCTATCGGATTGGAAAACAAGCGTTGAAACCATGATATTATACGTAAATACCACATCACCTTGGCAGGAGAACCAGTTTTGGACTCCCCCGAAGTCATCAATTTATACCGTGACACACCACATTTTGGACAATCTTTCAAATCCACATAGTCCTTTTGAAATAATACACAATCATTCTGGAATGCGTGTGTCTTCTTGGCATCCATTCCCATTGGGCACAACAATTTCTTTACCTGGTATGTTGAGATTGGTAGCTCGTTTCCTTCAGGAAGCATTTCTTTCAACAAAGACAACAATGACGTGAAGCTTTTGTCACTCCATCTATTGTTACCTTTCAGCTTATACAATCTCAACATAGCGCTAAGCTTCGTAAACTTAGTACAACCTATGTATAATGATATCTCAACATCATGCACAATGTTTCTAAAAATGGGAGGTGGATCGGTGTACTCTAACTATCAAGCATCGCATCAACGATGTCTACTGGAACTGGTTCATTCACATCTACGTCATCGGAGGAAATTTCTTCTTCCACACAAGCACTGCTATCGACATCCACTGGTTTCGGGTTTGAAATCTCTCCATGCCAGTGCCATTCTATATAGCCTTGTATAATCCTGTTGCACATGACATGACTTTTGATTTCATCACCAGTGCCGACTTTTGAGTTGTTACCGCAATGCCTACATGGACAGTAGAACCTATCTCTAGGTTTTTTCCTATATTCCTCAGCAAATCTAATAAACTGGTCAAGACCAGATATAAACTCTGGAGTGCAGCATTTGCGAATGGACATCCATGATCTATCCATTCTATGATCAAAGAGAAAACAAGTATATATTACAACAAGATTAGGGTCTAGGGTTAACAGATTAGAGTTTTTGCATGGTTAAAACTTTATTAGGACAACAAATACATGTGTTGTCATTCTTATATATAATAAATGTGTACCACCTATCCCATTCTTGAACACCTAATCTCACTAGTAAGTGTATAATGTGTATTGGGTTTTCAAGAAAATTTCAGAAGCATTTCCCCACTGTTCTCCAAGTACATATGTATTTAGAGAACAAATGGGGAAATGCTGCCGAAATTTTCTTGAAAACCCAATACACATTATATACTTACATCCTAAGTGAGATTAGGTGTTCAAGAACAGTCCCAAACCGGGGACTATCCAAGATTTACTCCTAATGAGTAAATCTTGGACAGGTTTCTAGGCCAACAAATACATGTGTTGTCATTCTTGTATATAATAAATGTGTACCACCTATCCCATTCTTGAACACCTAATCTCACTTAGGATGTAAGTGTATAATGTGTATTGGGTTTTCAAGAAAATTTTGGCAGCATTTCCCCGTTGTTCTCCAAGTACAGATGTACTTAGATAACAAACGGGGAAATGCTACTGGAATTTTCTTGAAAACCAAATACACATTATACACTTACATCCTAAGTGAGATTAGGTGTTCAAGAACAGTCCCAAACCGGGTACTATCTAAGATTTACTCCTAATGAGTAAATCTTGGACGGGTTTCTAGGCCAACAAATACATGTGTTGTCATTATTATACCTGCAATCCTAGTTTCATCATTCATATCCTATGTTTTGTGTAACATCATTTAATCATGCTTGTAAGTAAATAATAAATAGTAAATAAACCATGATTCCATATATCAAAGATTTGAATCAAAATGGAGCCTAATGGAACATTGGGAGAGTGAGAATATTATACCTCACTTGAAGGATGAAGAAGAAATATATGCAAATCAACAGCAAGTCAACAACCCCTGCAACAACACAAATGCACACAAATGTAGATGCATGTTCGTCATCAAGATAATCATTACGCATAAATGTAGCTATCTCATTATAATTGAGCAATATAGCACAAAATCAGCCAACACGGTCGTGCTATGCAGCACAGCCGTGCTACCAACACGGCTGTGCTGCCCAGCACGGCCATGCCAACCTGTGATTTCACACTTTCATCGGTCACAGAGCAGGGTACCTTCTTGAGGGTGGAGGAAGAAGAGCAGAGCAGGTACCTTCGGCGGCGTCGACGGGAAGAGTAGCAGCAGCGAGCGGCGGTGATGCGGGGAGAGCAGGCCATCGGAGCAGGAGAGAAGACCGCTGGAGCAGCGAGCTGGGGCAGAGGGCAAGCGGCGGCGGAGGTGAGCAGAGGACCAGCAAGCGAGTGGAGCAGCGCGTAGCCGGAGCAAGCGGCGGCAGAGGTGGGGGCATAGGAGAAATCACTGGACCAAAACCTAGAGTAGTGCGAGAATGAATGAAATAGAGAAAGGGGAAGAGTCTGGCTCGCACGGGTGCTGTTAAGTTAACAATAGATGTCGGTTATTCAAAAAAACCGACACATAAAACTAAAGGTGTCAGTTCTACAAAGACACTGACACCTATTCTTAATGATCATCGTCAGTTTTTACTAGAAAAAAATCGACGTCTATCTACATGTGTCAGTTAAAAAAATTGTTCTCGATTAATGATCGTAGTCGTCAGTTTCTTTCAAAAACCGACGCTCAAAGGGTGTGAAACATTTCCCGGTAACAACACGGGAAAACCCATAAGTGTCTGTCATTGTAGCAAAACTGACGACCAAAATGTGCCCAATTTCTGTCTCGTGAATAACCTTTCGTCATCGGTTTAATAGTTAATAACTGACGCCATATGTTAAATTTTGGATGTAATTTTTTACACTGGAAATTTTGGATTTGGCGGTTAATTTTAGGCATCGGTTTATTATTAGGGAACTGACATTGAATAAAAGTAATACTCGTGTCTGGTCGCCCTTCACAGATAGATGTTGGTTTTTTTATTAAACCGACACTTTAGGTTTTAGGTGTCGGTGTATTTATACAACTGACGCCTTTAAAAGTGACGTTATAAGCCATTTTTGTAGTAGTGTCCATTCATTGCTGGTGTGGGTAGTTATCCGCTCTAAAATTAGTTACTTCTTCTAGATTTTTTTTTACTTTACACATGTACATGGTTACTTTAGCTTCCAAACTGTTACTTTTCATGCATAGATAGTTACATTTGTAATAGTTGTAACAAATGTAGAATTACATATATATTCCAGAAATTTTACTCTGTATTCTACTTTGTTGAACTTTTTTAGTTGAATAGTTATTTTTTTATCAACACAATTACCTTTTTGTCAGTTTTACTTTTATGAAAAAAGAGTTACTTTTCGGGTGGCATGGGTAGTGAATTTCAAGTTACTCATGCAATATTGAAAATAAGCCATATATATACATACATATATATATATGTGTATATATATATATATTGACAAGATCTAGATGGGGGTGAATACACCTTTATAAAATATTTTTAACAAAATAAAAGTGATAAGCAAGCAACCAAAGATGAGATGGGATTTAGAGTGCTTCCAACTAGGATTTGCAAGAAATAATTTTATTAATTTAAATGTTAGGACAAATTACAAAATAGTTATTAGAATTAAACTGTCACGAAACCATTTATTACCCAAATCCTAAATACAAATGACTGCCAGGTCAATGAAGATAGGACTTAGGCGTCCGTCCCTAGCATCATATTAACAAATTACAAATGTGGAAGAATAAAGCTTATCATACTTGAACAAATAACAAGATAAAAATCACCAATCATAATCACAACATTCAGCAAGATATATTAAGCAACATTGTCTTATTACAAATTTCATTTATATATTAAAGAGTACAATTGTACAAGTCCTCTCATATACACTAGGGATCTTACAACAAGTACACGTATCATGTCTCACCAAGCCCATCAACTTCTAACCATCTCTGAACCTACGAAATACGTGAAACAATGTGGGTTAACACAGGAGGTGTTGAGTACATAGCTAAAAGATACATATACATAAGCTTTTCAAGATTTGAAAATATTTGGAAAAGTAACAAACAAGAATAAACAAGTTAACTATTTAGAAAAATGAGAGCCTATATTTTATATCATTTTACTCCAATTATACCAACAATATCATAAATCATAAGGCCTTTGACTAACTTCCCATCCAAAGAGTCTATAAGGGTGCTCAAGATTAGATAACCCTTTTATCAAAATGGTCCACCCTATCTTGACAACTCAAGTAGGATTCCCAGTCTTGTGTCCTTACCCCAGAAATACAGGAAGGTGTACAATTTTTGTATAATGGAATTTCTATATTATGTTTTCATGTTTTAAAACAACGACACAAGACAAACATCAACTGCAATTGTAAGATCCCAAACCCTACCTAATTGGTAGAACAAGCTTAATTACCTTAATTAGGTGTTCTAAACCTTAATCTAACTTTTGTATGTGTTTTGAAATCATACAATAAGCCTAAGTTTCAAATTTTGTTTGATTTGGATGTTGTTTGTGCAAGTTATGCAATTTTATTTACATTCTGGACATTTCTATAATTTACCCAAGTTGGGAATTTTTCTTTGCAAATTGTCACATTCATTATAATCCTTATATGTTTCCTAATCATTATGGAGTTTTTTTAGGCTATGGGGTGCCTATTTGTACTTGGATTGGAGGTCGGTGGGGATGGCCTAGAAGTCTCCATTGGCTTTTAGAATCGAGATTTGATATTCAAGAAGCCTCTATGAGTTGTCCTCTTGCATGACCATGAATCCCTAGGCTAAGGACACATGTAAAACTCCATGGGAACCTCATTCTTGACCCCTTCCTTATCCATGAAGCTATATATACCCCTTCCTATCTCCAAATCAAACCCATTGCTCATTCCCTCTTTCCTCTAGCTTAATGAACTGACCTTTCTCTATTTGGTTGTAGAACTAAGTGATCCAAAGTAAAAGATGATCCCCTATTATGGTAAAAAAGTCTCCTAGAGCTCCATCTAGCCCTACCTAGGGTTCCCAAGGTCCTCTTCTAGGGTTCTGACCAAGGCAAGTGGATTTTTCTTTTTCTTCTTCATTTTTCCTATTCTTCCTCTTCCTTCCACATTCCTTTAGGTCAGATCCATGGTCTTTCATGAACAAACTTCACCTAGATCCCTAAATTACCTCATCTCCAAGCTCTTTTTTCTAGGGTTTGCACCTCTAAAGTGGAGAATGTGATCCTTTCTTGAGAAAGGATCTTGGTTTGGAGCAACTATCCCTACTAAGCTCAGAAACCTTACTGATTAGAACCTGATCTACTTCCTAGAGGCAAGTTATATAACTTGCTCCACGTTGGTTGCTTACTACATGCTTAAAGTTCATTTTTCTATGCTAAAATAGATGATCCCCATTTCTAGATACTATGCTTGGATAGGGTTTCGATTTCTTGTTATTCTATACCTTCTTTATAGTTGTAGATGAACATGTTTTGTGTGAAACATCCCTCCTAGAGTGGATAAGGATTTAGAACATGTGTCAATAAGAGGTAGTGCGATCTATAGATGTTAGAAAGCCATATGATGATGACCCTTTCATGTGGTTTTGCCATGACCCATTGGCTTGAGGAGGAAGATGACCATCTTCAGTTTGTAGAATGATGGTCAGTCTAGAGTAGTGACCAAAGGGAGGTCAGGATTATGACTAAAGGCCAGGTATGAGGGAAGGTTGATGGCCAACCGTGGGTGGTGATCATTGATTAAACATTGGTTTGATATCATCGGGTGACAAAGGGTGGTGATCATTGACTATCAACTGATGATGATGCAAGGTTAATCCTTGTTATACGTGGAGTGTAACTGATGGTTCCTTGGGTAGAGTAAGTCAAGGATGTTAACTGATCTTATAGTAAGGATTTTGAATAATCAGCTAATTCATTTAACTAGATTTAATTCTTCAACAATTTAGGGTTTAGGTTGAAACCTACACATATGCACTGATTCTAAGAATGAGAATATGATGGTATGACACCTTTATTCTTGATATCTTACATTTTCCCTCGTATGATATATTTGATGATTCTTAATAATAAGGAGTTAGTAACTACAAATGATATAGAGTGCTATACCTAACTCCAATGTAACTCAATGGGGTGATTGGTTGTACTTAACCTCATGAAGGGTCATTAAGGAAATGTAATACTTTCTTACTACTGTTGAGATCTTTGTACACTAAAATCACACTTAAGGATGGTATGGGATGTAATGGTGGTGCTCCACATTATACAAGCCACTACTGTTTCCATGTGATAGTATGTGTATATGAATATGTTGATGGACTTAATGTTGCTTACCTTTAGAACATAGCTACATTACAACCCAATAATGATGAATATTCATAATAACTTCCACATATCATGTTGATACCAAATAGAGTATGGTCTTTATGATATAGTCTTATATTTACACCTACATCAGTAAGACTTGATAAAGATCATACTGTATAATATGTAACCCTAAAAGAGGTATAGTTTGTTGTACTTATCCCTAATCTAGAGGTGGTAAGGTGATTGCTCATCCATGATTGTACTAGTGACCATGTTATGGTATAATGATGATTGAGAAAGCATAAATAATAAGGTTTAACCCTAATGCACCCAAAAGATAAGGTAAGTAATAGAGTTAGGGTTTGGTGATCAATTTACATGATAAACCCTAGTTTGATCATATATGTAATCTTAATTCTAAACTAGGGTTAAGTGATGTTCTCTCCCTCTTCCTTGAAGAGATTGACATATATTGATATCTTCCCACTCCCCAATATGTGACCCTCAACTTGTATGTGAGTTGAATAACATATCATATGTAATTGAATACTATGGTGGTCCCTATATAACACAAGGTGATAGTTAAGAGCCTAGTTGAGGCATGAAGTGACATTGAATAAGCTAAGAATTGGGGAATGAGTGAGGACTATAATTTAGAGTAACTTATCTCATTGAACCTGAGTCTAAAGTAAATAAATGATGGTGGTTAGTCATGTTACCCTTCCATGGATGATAAATAGGATAATGGAATGATTGTTGAAACTAAATTTATATTTTTTGGGAACTGGTGGGAATGTGTTTCTATTTGTTAATAGGGTGTTGGTTTACACGACCAATTGCATTAATAACTTGATAGTTACAGTTTGAGTAATGTGTGAATCCATACTCAAGAATAATATGGAATATGATGGTGATACTTCACCTTATGAATCTTTAAACCCAATGGGGATGGCATGATAAAGAATTTTGTATGAGGTGCTATTGCAAACTCAATATAACTTATATTGTTGAACTTAACTCTAATGAAAATAAGATAAAAATAACTATTCATGTTTAACATCCTTATATGATGAAATGAACTTCCTAAATATGATGGTAACTTTGATATATTAATTGGTGGTTATCACTATCTTATACCTAATACACCCTCTCATGTTAAACATGTGCATTATAAATATGCTGATGGTTAATCATACCTAGCTTCCATGTATGATGATGAAATAAAAGAATGATCTTGATGCTAAAATAACCCTGCTATGTTACTTTATGAGTACCTTCTAGTTCATAAATGCAATATCGTGTCAAACTTGTGTATCACATGTGAAGTGATGTTTTTGAGCCTTGTTATAAGGCATCTAAAGATAATGATGATATTATAGGGAACGGTATGATGGTCTTAATGACCTTTGGGCATGGTTAAGCCCTAAATGAGGTATACTCCTCTTCATGGTGTGATAAGGGTTGGAACCCTGGAATAATATGATAAGAAATTGTGTATTGTGGCAACATGATGTCAAGTCTACACTCATGTATGGTAATGAATAGTACTATGTGGTGATTGTGATCATGCATTATGTTTCATACGTTTTATATCTTATAAAGTTGTTATATATCAATACTTGATAGAAACGAATTAGGGTTTCTATGTCCACTTGTTTGCTACAGCCTTAATTCACCCAACAGGCATAACTAATCTAGAGAAACCCTAATCATGTAGTTTCCCTAGCCATAAATCCATCTTCAGAGTCAAAAATGTTGTATGATGAAACGAGTAACTCCTACAGGAAACTTGGAGCATATACTATTGAGTATGTTGGGTACTAGTTATCCTAACATCAAGTGGTTGAGGGTGATTCTGGCCATGCTTGAGCCTCAGATCATGCCTCAAAATTGTGATATGTGATATATGATTTTCGAATGCCCATGTGTGAGCCTATTCATTTGCATTGCCTACATTTTTGGACAGACATGCATGAGTCGATCCCTCTAGCACCGTGACCTATACCAAGGTGGGCTAGTTGTTTCAGCTGACTATGTGTCATTGTTGGCAGTTGACTATTATGTCTTTCTGTTGTTTCTCTTACTAACAGAGAGGGTTAGGTCATGGAACCCGACTCTTCCATAGACCTTGTATGGAACCATTGGTAGCCCTTTGTAGGGGGGTGGTTGGATTTGGGTGGTACAACTCAAAACCTCTGGGAAAAATAATAAAAGATGTAATCATCCGTGTAGCATATCTATGTATGGTCATGTACACAATGTTTCACATTGGATGACAACTCTTATTTACCCTCTTTACGTACGGAAAATGTATGGCATAAATATAGAAAGCTAGTATGCATATATTTCAAATATGCTCATAATGTAGATATGCTCATATTGTAGACATGTTTATACTGCTAGACTTGTTTATGATATCAATCATGTTTAAGTTGAATAGATATACTAGCATTTTTTATTATGATTATGGTATCAATCACCAAATGATGTTAAGTATGATACACTGGTAGTCATGTATCTGTAATTGAATATTCCTATACTTTTAATCATTCTTACGTGATAGTTAAGCTTTTGGTCATAGCCCTACTTATTATGTAGATCTATTCAATCTGATAGACATGATAAAGTTATAGTTATGCTTACGATTCTAGTCTTATTCATGATGATAGAGATGATATGTTACTAGAATTATTTATAATGTTCGTTAGGAACATACCACTAAATTGTTTATACTATTAGAAATGTATTTGTTGATAATCAAGATAATGATGATAGCTATTTATCAGTACCTTTATGTACTTTGGTAAACATCATTTTTACTAGTTTTTTTGTCTTACATGCTTAAATTTGCTTAAATATTTTAATTGATTACTTTACTATAATCAATAAATGTTATTGGACGTTACATATCTTGATGGGACATGGATCTCACTATGTGGTTCACCACAACTTTTTAGGTAAACGTCAGCAGTGGCAACCAGACTCATGGCATAATAGAATAACTTTGAAGTTAATCCTTGAGTGAGTTATTAGATGACTAGAGTGTCATAGAGTCATCCCTATACTCTCAAGATTGGGCAAAAAAGTTTGTAAATGATGTTTCAACCACATTTGATTTTATTAACATGACACATGCTTGATCAAGTAATAGATGTGGAACGTTTCTTGTGTAATGTATATGTGGAGGTTGAGTCCATGGAACATTCGTAAAAGATTTCAGTATAATATGAATACAAGTAAGTTGTTAGACTCGTGTGCAATATTTCAGAGCATATACTAAGATTGAAATCAGTTTTAATTTACACTTTTTTTAGAAATGTGATTAATTAATGATCCATTATGTTTCATGTTTCGAGTAATCTTGTTTGGTGTAATTGGGTGTCACAATCAGTTGTGTAACATATCTGTGTAGGGATATACACACAACGCTTCACACTTGATGACAACTCTTACTTGCCTTCTTTACGTAAGGACGATGTTTGGCATAAAGATAGGAAGTAAGTATGCTTATATTTCAAATATGCTCATAATGTAGATATGCTCAAGCTGCATACATATTTATACTACTAGAATTGTTTATGATATCAGTCATGTTTATGTTGAATAAATATAATGCCATTTTTTATTATGATTATGGTATCATTCACCAAATGATGTTCAATATGCTACAATATGAGTCACGTATCTATAATTGAAGTTTCCTATATTGTTAATCATGCTTATGCATATAGTTAATCTTTTGGTCTTAGACCAACTTATTATGTAGATCTCTTCAATCTGACAGACATGATAAAGTTATAGTCATGCTTATGATGCTAGTCTTATTCATGATGATAGAGATGATATGTTACTAGAATTTATTATAATGTTAGTTAGGAACATGCCACTAAATTGTTTATACTGTTAGAAATGTATTTGTTGATAATTAAGATAACGATGATAGCTATATGTCAGTACCTTTATGTACTTTGGTAATCATCATTTTTACTAGTTTTTTTGTCTTACATGCTTAAATTTTCTTAGATAGTTTAATTAGTTACTTTTCTATAATTAATAAATGATGTTGGAGTTTATATGTCTTTATGTAAAAAGGGTCTCACTACGTGGTTCACCACAACTTTTTAGGTAAACGACAGTCATGGCAACAGACTCATGGCATCAAAGAATAACTTTTAAGTTAATCCTCAAGTGAGTTATTAGATGTCTAGAGTGTCCTAGAGTCATCCCTTTACTCTCAGGTGCAGGTAGGAATTTTTGTAAATGGTGTTTTAACCGCATTAGATTTGAGTAGCATGATACATGCTTGATCAAGTAATAGATGTGGAACATTTCCTGTGTAATGTATATTTGGCTGTTGAGGTTGTGGAATATTCGTAAATATTTCTAGTATAATATGAATACAAGCAAGTTGTTAGACTCATGTGCATGTTATTATGATTGAAATCAGTTTTAATTAACCATTTTTTTGGAAATGTGATTAGTTAATGATCCATTGTGTTTTGTGTTTTGAGTAATCTCATTTGGTGTGATTGGGTGTCACAGTGTGGTATCAGAGCTTAGGTTCACTGAGTCAATAGGGAAACTGGGACTTATGAGTAGGATGATGTCTAAGTAAGGAATATGATATGAAAATATGATGTTGTGTATGATCTGTTAACAAGTGGGTAAATACCACCATTAAGGATAGATGGGTTTTTTATCAGTAGATATGTGCTACTGTGTTTCCTTAAGATGAACTTAGTATCAAAATATCAATGGATGAGAATTAGAGTGGGTAACGTAAGCTACATGGACATGATGAGTTCAGGATTAAATTGTTTAGACTAACCAATATATCAATAGAATATGAAAATGAGAGGAATAGAGTGCTCACATTATGTTTTATAAGATGTGACAAGCCTAGAAGATGATTGGAGAGTTTCCTAAGAACATGTGTCTCATAGTTATTGACAATTAGGGGATTCCCACTTGATTAATTGAGTTTCTAATTAAAACAATCTTTAAAAAAATCATAGATATGAAACATTGTAGGATTACATGTGATAAGAGGTACATGATATACCATGTTAAAAGGTAGTACCCAGACTTATATCGGTGACACAATAGTCCCTTTGTTGAACCCAGATGACACATATAGGGGTTGAATAAGAAGGATATGACTTCTATATGAATGATGTGATATCACCATGAGATGGAAGTAACTATGTAAATGACTAACAATGAAGTGCATGAGAAGTACCCATATCTCCTTGCATAGGATTTTTGGGGGAAATCCCTAGTAGGGGTTTATAGTTGTAAGACCCCAACCCTTGCTTAATTGGTTGAAAAAGATTAATTACCTAATTATTTGTTCTAAACTTTAATTAAACTTTGGTATGTGTTTTGAAATCATAAAATAAGCCTAAGTTTCAAATTTGGTTTTGGATGTTGTTTGTGCAAGTTATGCCTTTTTTGTGTACATTCTAGACTTTTCTACAATTTACCCAATTAGGAGGTTTTCTTTGCAAATTATCACATGCATTATAATCCTTATATGTTTCCTAATCATTCTTGAGTTTTTTTGGGCTATGGGATGCCTAGTTGTACTTGGATTGGAGGTCATTGGAGATGGCCTAGAAGTCTCCATGGGCTTCTATAACCGAAATTTGATATTCAAGAAGCCTATATGAGATGTCCTCTGGCATGGACATGAAACCCTAGGCTAAGGACACATGGAAAACTCCATGGGAACCTCATGCTTGACCCCTTCATTATCCATGAAGCTACATATACCCCATCCTATCTCCAAATCAAACCCCTTGCCCACTCCCTCTTTCCTCTAGCTTAGAGAAACGACCTTACTCTATTTGGCTGTGGAACAAGGTGATCTAAGGTAGAAGATGACCCCCCCCCTTTTGATAAAAAGTCTCCTAGAGCTCCATCTATCCATATTTAGGGTTCATAAGGTCCTCGTATAGGGTTTCCGACCAATGCAAGTGGTTTTCTCTCTTTCTTCTATGTTTTCATGTTCTTCCTTTTCCTTCAACCTTCCTATAGGTCGGAGCCATTGTCTTTCATGAAGGAACTTCACCTAGAGCCCTAAAACACCTCATATCCATTTTCTTTTTCTAGGGTTTGCACCTCTAAAGTGGAGAAGGTGATCTTTTCTCGAGAAAGGAGCTTGGTTTGGAGAAACCAACCTTACTAAGCAAGGAAACCTTACTGATTGGAACCTGATCTACTTCCTAGAGGCAAGTTATATAACTTGTTCCATGTTTTTTTCTTACTACATGCTTAAAGTTCATGTTTCTATGCTGAAAATAGATGATCCCCACTTGTAGATACTATGCTTGGCTAGGGTTTCAATTTCTTATTGTTCTATACCTTCTTTGTAGTTGTAGATGAACATGTTTTGTGTGAAACGTCCATCCTAGAGTGGAGAAGGATTTAGAATGGGTGGAAACAAGAGGTGGTGTGAGCTATAGATGTTAGAAAACCATAGGTCGATGACCCTTTTCTGGGGTTTTTCCTTGACCCATTAGCTTGAGGAGGAAGATGATCATCATCGATTTCTAGAATGATGGCCAGCCTGGAGTGGTGACCTAAGGGAGGTTAGGGTTATGACTGAAGGTAAGGTATGAGGGAATTTTTATGGTCAATCATGGGTGGTGATCATTGATTAAATAATGGTTGGATATTATCGGGTGACAAAGGGTGGTGATCATTTATTATGAACACGATGGTGATGCAAGGTTAATCCTAGTTATACTTGGAGTGCAACTAATGGTCCCTTGGGTAGAGTAAGTCAGGGATGTTATCTGATCCTAGAGTAAGGATTTTGAATAATGAGCCAAATCATTTGACTTAGATTGAATGCTTCAACAATCTAAGAATTAGGTTGAAACCTACTCATATGCATTGATTCCAAGAATGAGAATATGATGGGGCGACACCCTTGTTCTTGATATCTTGCCTTTTCCCTCGTATGATATATTTGATGACTCTTCATAATATAGGGAATGTAAATTAAATGATATAGATTACTATACCTAACTCCAATGTAAGTCAATGGGGTAATTGGTTGTACTTAACCTCATGAAGGGTCAATAAGGAAATGGAATACTTTCTTAGTACTGTTGAGATCTTTGTATACTAAAATCACACTATGGGATGGTATGGAATGTAATGGTGGTGCTCCACCTTATACAAGCCACTAGGGTTGCCATGACATAGTATGTGTATATGAATATGGTGATAGACTTAGTGTAGCTTACCTTTAGAACATAGATACATTACAACCCAATAATGATGACTATTCATGATAACTTCCACATATGATGTTGATACCAAATAGAGGATGATCTTCATGATATAATCTTATCTTTACCCCTAAATGAGTAAGACTTGATAAATATCATATTGTATAATATGTGACCCTAAAAGAGGTATAGTTTTTTGTACTTAACCCTAATCTAAAGGTTGTAAGGTGATTGCTCATCCATGATTGCACTAGTGACCATGTTATGGTGTAATGATGGTTGAGAAAGTATAAATAGAAAGGGTTAAACCTAATGCACCCAAAAGATAAGGGAAGTAATGGAGTTAGGGTTTGGTGATCGATTTACATGATAAACCCTAGTTTGATCATACATGAAATATTAATCCTAAGCTTGGGTTAAATGATCTTCTCTCCCTCTTCCTTGGAGTGATTACATATATTAATATCTTCCCTCTCCCCAAAACATGACCCTCAACCTGTACACGAGTTGAATAACATAGCGTATGTAATTGAATACTATGGTTGTGCCTATATAACACAAGGTGATATCTAAGAGCCTATTTGTGGCATGAAGTGGCATTGAATAAGCTAAGAATTGGGGAATGAGTAAGGACTATAATATTAGTTTAACTTATCTCATTGGACCTGAGTCTAAATTAAATAAATGATGGTGGTTAGTCATGTTACCCTTCCATGGATGATAAATAGTATAATGGAATGATTGTTGAAACTACAACCTGATAATTACACTTTGAGTTATGTGTGAATAAATACTTAAGAATAATATGGGATATGATGGTGATACCTCACCTGATGAATCTTTAAACCCATTCGGAATGGCATGAGTAAGATTTGTGTATGAGTGCTATTGCAAACTCAGTATAACTTATCTTTTTGCACTTAGCTCTAATGCAAATGAGATAGAAATAACTATTGATGTCAAACATCCATATATGATGAAATGATGATGAAATGATCTTCCTAAGTATGATGGAAACTTTGATATATCAACTGGTGGTTATCACCATCTTATAAATAATACACTCTCTCATGTTAAACATGTGAATTATCAATATGATGATGGTAAATCATACCTAGATTCCATATATGATGATGAAATAAAAGAATGATCTTGATGCTAAAATAATGATGCTATGTTACTTTATGAATATATTCTATTTCATAAATGCAATATTGTGTCAAGCATGTGCATCACATGTAAAATTATGTTGTTGAGCCTTGTTATAAGACATGTAAATATAATGATGATATTGTAGGGAACGGTATGACGATCTTAATGACCTTTGGGCATGGATAAGCCTTGAATGAGGTATACTATTCTTCATGGTGTGATAAGGGTTGAAATCTTGGAATAATATGATAAGAAATTGTGTAATGTGGCCACATGATATCAAATGCAAACTCATGTGTGGTAATGAATAGTTCTATGTGATGATTGTGATCATGCATTATGTTTCATACATTTTATATCTTCTAAAGTTGTTATATATCAATGCTTGCTAGAAATGAATTAGGGTTTGTATGGCCACTTGTTTGCTAAAGACTTAATTCATCCAATTGGCATAACTAGTCAAGTTAAACCCTAATCATGTAGTTTCCCTATCTATAAATCCATATTCAGAGTCATAAATGGTGAATGGTGAAACTAGTAACTCCTACAAAAAACTCGAAGCACATACTATTGACTATGTAGGGTACTAGTTATCCTAACATCAAGTGGTTGAGGGGGAGTGTGTCCATGCGTGAGCCTCAGATCATGCCTCAAAATTGTAATATGTGGTACGTGATTATAGAACGGCCATGTGTTATCATGTTCATTTGCATTGCCTCATTTTTTGATGGCCATGCATGGGCTGATCCCTCTAGTGTCGTGACTTGTACCAAGGCAGGCTAGTTGTTTCAGCTGACTATATGTCATTGTTGGTAGTCAACTGTTATGTCTTTGTGTTGTTTCTCTTTTACTAATAGAGAGGGTGGGGTCATGGAACCCGACACTTCCAGAGACCTTGTATGGCACGGTTGGTAGCCCTTCACAGGAGGTGGTTAGATTTGGGTGGTACAACTCAAATCCTCATGGCAAAATAATAAAAGATGTAATCAACTTTGTAGCATATCTTTGTAGGTCTATACACACAATGCTTCACATTGGATGGCGACTCTTATTTTCCCTCTTTACGTAAGGACAATGTATGACATAAAGATAAAAAGTAAGTAATATATTTAAAATATGCTCATAATGTAGATATACTCATGCTGCAGACATATTTATACTGCTAGAATTGTTTATGATATCAGTCATGTTTATGTTGAATAAATATAATGCCATTTTTTAATTATGATTATGGTATCATTCACCAAATTATGTTAAATATGCTACACTACGGGTCATGTATCTATAATTGAAGTTTCCTATATTGTTAATCATGCTTACACATATAGTTAATCTTTTGGTCTTAGCCCAGCTTATTTTGTAGATCTCTTCAATCTGATAGACATGATAACATTATAGTCTTGCTTATGTTGCTAGTCTTATTCATGATGATAGAGATGATATGTTACTAGAATTGTCTATAATGTTAGTTAGGAACATGCCACTAAATTGTTTATACTGTTAGAAATGTATTTGTTGATAATCAAGATAATGATGATTGCTATATGTCAATACCTTTATGTACTTTCGTAAACATCATTCTTACTAGTTTTTTATTATACATGCTAAATTTTTATTAAAATATCTTAATTAATCACTTTTCTATAATCAATAAATTTTTTTGGAGGTTATATATCTTGTTGGGACATGGGTCTTACTCCATGATTCACCACAATTTTTTAGGTAAACAGAAGTAGTGACAGTAGACTCATGACATCGAAGAATAACTTTGAAGTTAATCCTCGAGTGAGTTATTAGCTATCTAGAGTGTCCTAGAGTCGTCCCTATACTCCCAGGTCTGGGTGGAAAAGTTTGTAAATGATCTTTCAACCACATTAGATTTTAGTTTCATGACACATGCTTGATCAAGTAATAGATGTGGAACATTTCCTGTGTAATGTATATGTGGTGGTTGAGGCCATGACACATTTGTAAAAGATTTTTGGTATAATATGTATACAAGCGAGTTGTTAGACTCATGTGCATGTTATTATGATTGAGATCAGTTTTAATTTACCCATTTTTTTAGAAATGTGATTAATTAATGATCCATTGTGTTTTGTGTTTTGGGTAATCTCATTTGGTGTAATTGGGTGTCACAACAATACTAGAGTACTACATGATAAAATTTGAGAAAGTAAATAAGCATACATATGTATCACATTTCAAGCAAGAAAGACATAGTCATATAATTATTTAAAGCATGTATTTGATTTAGATATTCTTGATTTAACTTAGCTTTCGCCATCTAGCCATAAGAAACACATGACTACCAACAAGATTTCATAAATGTATTAGATCCTCATCATTAACCCTTGCTAGATTATTTTCGGGTTTTGGCCAAGTTAGACTATAAGTTTCTTATTAGTATGTTTGATGATCTTATACTGATCTAGATTCCATCGTAAAGGCGTGGTTCAAGTTTCATATCATTTTGATGCTCCATTCATTTTCTATGATCATTACAAGGTTTAAGCCACTTATGCACATTCTAGGTCACAAGACACATAATAGGGAAATAAGGTTCATGATCATCAAGACAAGAGAACCAATAGTTAAATATGGTTTTGGTTCGTAATAAAAAGACATACAACTCACATTCGAGACTAGGTGGACGATCTAAAGGTCTAGGCATCATAGTCCAACTTGGTATCACCATATCAACTTAGATTCAAGATCCAACATACAAGACTTATATCACTAGGGTCCAACACATGACCTAAGTGGGACATTCACTTCAAAGTGATCATAATCATGAGGTATGTCCCTGATATAAGAGGGGATAGTAAGATTAAGATTCATGAAGGGAATAGCGAACAAGTAAATCAACCAAGTCATATATGTCATACTAGGTCACTATCAGTGGACTAGAGTCATATGTAACGTCATAACATAAAAGGAGCGAGATCATGAACATTAGTATCTTACAAAGTCACAGGGCTATTGATATCAATAATAAAGAAGAGTTTGATGTATTAGAAGACCAAGGTCCTACATGAATTAAGGTAAAATCATGCATCATCGAAAGGGGTCATATTCATGCATTTAGTACCATATAGAAGAAATATAATCAAAAGGGGCCCATGGGATGATATTAAGTCATGGAGAGGTATATTACATCTATTTGGAGGTTCCTACAACATTATTCCATAAGTTGCAACTTATTAAATTAGGGAAAGGTACCTTATAAAAGTCCCCAAAACTAGACATAACAATGTACATGGATGGTGATTGGGGTCATCAATATACCTAAAAAAAGTATGGAGGTTTCTAGTGTAATGAATAGGATAGCAAGAGTGCATCAACTAGTCAACATTTAACATAGTCGTTCATTTATTTCATTCAAATGATCAAAGATTCCACCTTTTAGGGAAAACAAGGGAGTAAACGAGTTGACTACTATATCCAACCTAGTCCATTGAGTAGGTCTTCTTGAGAGGATCAAAATGATATATAATTTTGCCCAATTTGACCTTAGGATGAGAGAAATATGCATTTTTGCACTATAGCATCAAAAACTTTAGAAAAAGAGGGGGAGTAACATTTCATTATGGCTTGAGGTTTGCTGCCAATCCTAGATCATGTGGATCAATGATGCACCCTGTTGAGTGCTTAATTTTAGGCGCTCATGATTTACAACCTCCTCCCACCGCTCCTAATTGCCTCTCTCTATGCACTAGCGATTGATAGAGCTTCTTGGCCTCCATCCATCATTGCTCACCTCCCATGATAATCACATATTTCCTGTGACTGCCCATCTCATCGAGCATCTAGATGGTTAAGTGGGATGTCTATGACTACACTATATCGGTCAATGGCTGACTCAGAGGAGCATCGTACATCTATGGGTCTTTGTTCCACTAGTCTCGAGCCTGTGAGAGGCCAAAACTCATGTGGCGGGCTGGGATGTGGTAGCTCATTGGAGCTCTGACCCTAGTAGCTCTGAGGCTCTCCCCATCTACAAGAAGGAGTTGACGGATCTCCTATGGTATTAGAGGACCCAAAGATGAAGTCTGAGGAGGATGGAGGTGTGAAACTCTAACATGCTCCCATGGCGGCGAATCCATCTAGAAAGAGGGGTAAAAGATGATGAAATGAGGAGCTTTGGGGCGCGTCTTGGAGAGGGAAACAAGGGAGAGTGACAAGTAAGAAAGAGGGTAAGAGAAATAGTGGGGTAAATTGGATGGAAAGGAAAAGAAAAATGATTCTATTGGCTGTTGTAAAGTAGCATGTTGTACCAGTTGTGAAAGTACAGACTGAGGTAAGGATCACTTCCCCGCCATTGGATCTCGGCCCTATTTGAGGCTCTTGATGATCAATGGTCCATATTATTCAAGATATTGAGGTTATGAGAGGGAACAAAGGCAATGAGATAGTGGTTGGGTTGTGTGTCACTATTTGGGCCCAACCTAGGTCGGCCCAAGCAGAAACCAAGGATCCAAATTCGAATAAAATCAATGTAAAATAAGAGGATCTTTGCAACCTCATAACTTGGGCTAGGAAGGTCTATTTAGAGTGATTTTTGTACCACTAGATTTAAAATTGAAATCCCTGCATCATGATATACATTGTAGAGCATGAAGGTCATATAAAAAAGGTTCAATTTAATCTAAAATATGGGGACATATTATAAAATGGTACATGGTTCAAAATTATAAATAAATGTCACATATAGCAAAATAGAGCATTGTTGTGACCTAGTTGGAGTGTCACACACTCGATCTATAAAATTGGGTAAGAGGAAACTTCATGAGAGATAAAGAATACAATAAATGAGAGAGAAAAAGTTAGGTCATCATATAAACCCTCGTCTTTATCAGAAACAAAAGAGCACCATCCAAACCTCTTCTTCTGTGGATGCGGAAGACCACCGACCACCTCTTTTTTGACAGAATGGGAAGAGAACCACAACACCTCCTCTTTGACGTACATGGAAGAGAACCAGATCACCACCTATTCTTTGATGACCAATGGAAGAGCACCTGGAGAAGACTCCTTCTTCTCTAAAGACTTGGACAACCCCCTCTCCTAGGAGTAGTCCAACCACAGTTACACAGTAATAGAATGAGGATGGGAGAAAGGAATACACCAAGTATGCTAAAAAAATGCTCTTATGAATCAATCTTATGGATCAAACCACAAAGGATGTATCAATTTTGACTGTTGATAGGATAAGATAAGACAAGGACACGAGAATAACAACTGTGAATGATTGCAATTATAGTGCTATAGCTCAATTTGCTCAAGATTTCATGTATTCAACTGTACAAGTTGTGATTTGGGTGTCCTATGACTACTACTATTTATTTGAATAGATTATAAGTGGTTGGGGGCAACTTACATGAGTTTTAGGAGAGTTTTAGGATGAGAATTAGTCATCATAGTTATGTCAATGTTGGTGCAACGACTAATTTTTTAGGTAATAAAATTAGCATTCGAGAACCCTTCTCAGTCAACCAAATTTTCGACCGTAT
>OY856412.1:875495039-875705039 GCA_963693085.1 Alisma plantago-aquatica | reverse complement strand
GTTGATCTTCTTTCTAAAGAAAAGACTGAATTGTTAGCTAAACTAAAAGATTTTCAGACTCAACCTATTTTGTGTAACCATCTGGACTATGATAATGTTGTAAAAGAAAGAGATTCATTGTTATCTGATTTAGATCAAGCAAGAAAAGATCTACACAAGAAGATGAATGACATTGCTAAGTTGCAAAGAGAACTTTATGAGTTAAGAAGAAGATATACTTGATAACATTCTAAGCGTTGGTACTGTTTTCAACGGAAGAAAAGGTTTGGGATATGCTCCAAAGAAAAATCAACCCAAAAGAACTCAAACTATGTTTGTACCCAAGAACACAATGGCTAGAAAGAGAAATGAAGTTGATTCTATTACTTGCCATTTTTTTTACATCTTGGACACTATTCCTTTTCATGCCCTTATAAGACTAAGGATTCCGACTTACTTTGGGTCCCAAAACCCCAAACTTAGTAGAGTCAAATGGAATTTAGTTGAGATATGGCCAAACGCTCCATTTTGCTATTTATATTGTCTTATCTCAACTAACAAAAGATTTCATGCATATTGTTAATTTTCTGCATTGTTGTACTGAAACAGAAACTTAGTCGGTCGAAGTATTGTCGACCGAACCCTTAATCGGTCGAAGTATTGTCGACCGACCGAATGTCTGTAACAAATCAAAATCTACAGCAACTAAACAGCAATTATTTCGGTCGAAAATTGGTCAACCGAGCTAAATTTCTGTGTTTCTTTGTTTACAGTAATCTTCTCGATCGACAATTTGTCGACCGAGACAGATGTCGGTCGAACAATTGTCGACCGACTGGATTTCTGAATCAGAACTTTTATACAAGTCTGTACTTAAATGATTCTAACCATATCAGACCATCACATGGGTACCAAAATCTACATTTTAATGCAGGAATGGGTGGTTGACAGTGGGTGCTCCAAACATATGACCGGGAACAAGGATGCATTTCAAACCTTTGAAGAAAAGAAAAGTGGAACGGTCACCTTTGGAGACAATGGTAAGGGCAAAATCGTTGGAATAGGTAATGTTGGTACAAACCTCGAAATAAAGAATGTTCTACTCGTTGATGGTTTGCACCATAATTTGATAAGTGTTAGTCAATTATGTGATAGTGGTTATGATGTGTTATTTAACAAAACCTGCTGCAAGTTATTGATAGAAAACACTACAAATGTTGTTTATGAAGGAAATAGAGTTGGAAATCTTTATATCCTTAAACCTAACTCTATGAAATCAGTAGTGGGAAAATGCTTGCTTGCAAATGAAAATACCTTACAACTATGGCATAAAAAGCTAGGACATGCTAGTTCACATGTTATTAAAAAGTTAGTGAAATATGATCTTGTTCGTGGATTGCCTACTTTATCTTTTGATCAAGTTGAAAACTGTGAACCATGCACAATGGGAAAGCAAACCAAAACCTCTTTTAAACCAAAACATGTACTTAGCACCAGTAGATCATTAGAATTAATTTATATGGATTTATTTGGACCCATGAGGACACAATCTATTGGTGGTAAAAGATACTATTTTGTTATTGTTGATGATTATAGTAGATACACATGGGTACACTTTATTGCAACTAAAGATGATACTATTCATGTTTTTATACAATTTTGTTCCAAGATTGAAAATCTATTACAAAGCAAAATATGTACCATTAGAAGTGATCATGGTGGAGAATTTGAAAATCATACATTTGAGGAATTTTGTACATCTCAAGGGTACACTCATAATTTTTCTGCTCCACGCACCCCACAACAAAATGGTATAGACGAAAGGAAAAATCGATCACTACAAGAAATGGCTAGAACTATGATGCTCGAACACAACACACCCAAAACCTTTTGGGCTGAATCTGTAAACACTGCATGCTATGTGTTAAATAGAGTAACTATTCACTCTCATTTGAAGAAAACTCCATATGAAATAATACATTCTAAGAAACCTAGAGTTGACTATTTTCATACCTTTGGCTCCACATGCTATATTTTAAATACCAAAGATGATAGAGATAAGTTTGACTCTAAATCACACAAAGCATTCTTTTTGGGATATTCCACTTCTAGCAAAGCTTTTAGAGTATATAACACTATCTCTAGAAAAGTTGAGGAATCTATTCATGTTTCTTTTCATGAAGAGTCCAAATCTGAAAATCTAGAAATCATAGATCTCACTAATCAATTCGAAAATTTAAACATACCAAATGATAGTGAGAAAGTTACTACAAACAATCACCAAGCTGAACCACAACCTACACCTAGGCTTATTAAGGATCATCCTCAATAACTAATTATTGGAGATCCTAATGATAAAGTCAAAACTCGGTCTTCCTTCAAAGATGTTGCAAACATGGCTTTTGTTTCTATCATTGAACCTAAGAAGATATCTGAAGCTCTTAAAGATGATTATTGGATAATAGCCATGCAAGAAGAATTGAATCAATTCACTAAAAATGATGTATGGGATTTAGTTCCTAAACCACAAGATAAAACCATCATAGGAACTAAATGGGTTTTTAGGAATAAGCTAAATGAGGCAGGAGAAGTAATAAAGAATAAAGCTCAGTTAGTAGCACAAGGATATAATCAACAAGAAGGAATAGATTTTGATGAAACATATGCACCGGGTAGCTAGACTTGAAGCTATTAGAATGTTACTAGCTATTGTTGCACATAAAAACATCAAACACTACCAAATGGATGTAAAAAGTGCATTTCTAAATGGCATCATTCAAGAACCTAGGAATTGATATGAAAGGCTCAAGACATATCTTTTTTATAATGGTTTTTCTATTGGAAATTCAGATTCTACTTTATTTTTCAAAACATATACATCTGATTTCCTAGTTGTGCAAATATATGTTGATGACATTATTTTTGGAGCTTCTAATGATTCATTGTGCACACAATTCAGTGACATTATGCAAAAAGAATTTGAAATGAGCCTCATGGGTGAACTAACTTTCTTTCTTGGTTTTCAAATTAAGCAAACACCTGCCGGAATATTCATAAGCCAAGAAAAATATACTAAAGAACTCTTAAAACGTTTTGGGATGGATCAGTGCAAACATGCTACTACTCCTATGGCTACTTCTATTAAAATTGATAAGGATGAAAATGGGGAACCTATTGATGATTCCTTATATAGAACCATGATTGGTAGTTTGCTTTACTTAACTGCTTCTAGACCGGACATTATGTTTTCCGTTGGTCTTTGTGCTCGATTTCAATCACAACCTATGCACTCTCATTTTCTAGCAGTTTAACGAATTC
This sequence comes from Alisma plantago-aquatica, assembly GCA_963693085.1. NCBI lineage: Eukaryota > Viridiplantae > Streptophyta > Magnoliopsida > Alismatales > Alismataceae > Alisma > Alisma plantago-aquatica. The sequence continues at coordinate 875,701,742 of OY856412.1, read as the reverse complement.
TTCGTTACCTAGTCGGCACTACTTGTTTTGGTTTATGGTATCCAAAAGGACAATTCTTGGATTTTAAAGCTTATACTGATGCGGATTATGCTGGTTGTCGACTTGATCGCAAGAGTACTAGTGGTGGCTGTTTCTTGTTAGGGAGAGCTTTAGTATCTTGGTTTAGCAAGAAACAAAATATGGTTGTCCTATCTACAACTGAAGCTGAATATATGGCAGCTGGGTCTTGTTGTGCTCAAGTACTTTATATGCAACAAGTGTTAAATGATTATGGTTTTACTCTTTCATCTACGCCTATTTTTTGTGACAACACGAGCGCTATAAACTTAGCACACAATCCTATTTTACACAGCCGAGCTAAACATATTGAAATCAGTCATCACTTTTTAAGGGATCATATCTCCAAGAATCATGTATCCCTTCATCATGTTGATACAGAAGATCAATTGGTTGATATTTTTACAAAACCGCTTCCACTAGATCAATTTAACAAAATTAGGAAGCAACTGCTTATCACTCCTTTGGAAGATGTTTTCTTTGATATTTGTGCTTCTTAACAAAAAAACTTTTAATGGACATATTTTTCATTATATTTGATGGGACATCTAATTAAGGGGGAGTTTTTATTCTTAACGGATATCTTTTTGAAATGACAAAGGGGAGAAATAAATATAAAACTAAAACTTAGTAATTATGAAAAACTCAATCAATGAGTTTCATAAATAAACTCTTGGCTTTACATTGAAAGTTGCTATATTCCCTAGTGAATTGGATTTCATGTTCCATAATTCATGGGGAATAATAAGCACACATTTTATAAACAAGAGGAAAAGCTACAAAAGGTAATCTAAAGGTATGAAACTCATATGTTTTATATTTCCTTCATTTATATTTTGGAAATGTTTGTCATCTTCAAAAAGGGGGAGATTGTTGGCTAAATGGACATCTATAAATCCCTTTGTTTTGATTATGACAAACATTTCATTCTTATTGATCTAACGAGCTACTTGAGTGTGCAGGAACAAGGCGGATGACAAAGTACTAGGGAAATCCATATGCTTCCATATTTATATTTTCATGCAATGTAATCGCCTTGTAAAAAGCTTGTACAAATATATAATGTACAAGTACTTAGAATGCATGTAAATCAAGCGTTAGATCTTCCCTAGCTAAACACCACATTTAGATAAGTCATCCCCTTCAAATAGGATCACATTTGCACACTCATACAGATAATTAGTGCCTAAATTGAAACATTGAAACAGGATCAATCTCGATCGACCAACTCCTTGACCGAGACACTCTCGGTCGACAATCTTCTCGACCGAGAAAGATCCAAAGTAGTCGTTAGACACAACTGACAAGGTAGTTGGCAGTTGGAGATAGACGTTGCAAATCACTTGATCCAGAGAGCCTGTCGGTCGACAAAACTTCGACCGAGTAGGTATCTCGGTCGACCATTCCTCGACCGAGATGAACTCTGACAGCAACTGCAGAGTAAATTAATTAGCCGTTGCTAAAGCAACAAACTTGTACCTAACGGCTAGTTAAGCACTTAGAAACCCCTAGAAGTTGTCTAGAACGTCCTTAAGCATCCTTAGACCATTCCTATAAATAGGACAAGCCATAGGACACTCAAACTCACTTGTTACACTTGAGAAATCCTTGAGCATACTTTGAGCAATCTGTTTGTGAGCAAATTGAGCATTGTGAAAATTGGCTACTTCCTTCTTTAGCTCAAAATTCGTGTCCTATAGGCTAGCATCTCCTACCCACTGCAATCACAAGTCCACACACTTGGTTAGGAGATCTATACGCTTGATCTAGGCAAATCAAGCCTTGGGCTACAAAGGATAAGTTGTAATTTCCTTTTTTCCTTTCTTGTTCTCTATTACTGTTTGTACTCTCCTTGCTACTCCTAGGTTGGAGGCTGTGGATTGGAGAGGGTGGAGATCTTCTTGGTGAATAAGGAGACCTTGAGCTACTTCAGAAGGCTGGTGCAACGGGAGGTTACTTCTAGAGAGGAAGGCTACTTCAAGGGGGAGCTTGGAGTAACTTCAAGAAGGCTACCTCAAGTTGGTGCACCTACTTCAAGTGAAGGTTGTTCAAGGGGTGTAAAGGAAAGTATTGTATTTTGTATAAATCCTTGAGAAGGTAATAAAATAAATACTTTCAAAATCCCAGTTGGGTAAGCAACCGGGTAGTGGACTGACAACTTTAGTATTTGCTAAAGTTGGAACCACTCTAAACACCTGTCTCCTTCTTCTAATTTCAATTGTGGTTGTTTGAGTTCAATAAATTGTTAAAATAGTTTTAAAACTCTATTCACCCCCCCTCTAGTGTTTTTCAGTAACTGTCTGAATGAGAAAAAAAAAATATATATATATATAGAATGCTCTTAAGATATTTAAGAAGAAAAATAGTTTATATTTACAAAATAATTGTTTCATCATGAAAAATGTGTGTCTCCTGTAGACTTGAGATTATTCCAGCTTCAATATAATATATATATAGATATATGTATATATATATATATATATATATATATATATGTAAATATATGTATATATACATATGTATGCATATATACATTTATATATATATATACATACTTATATATATATATACCAATTGGTTTAATGCTTGGTAGATCAATGACAAAAGCCATTTTTCTGATAAGGAGGCTTATGGAGAAGTATAGGGAAAGAAAAAGAGATCTTCACATGGTTTTTATCGATTTGGAAAAGGCATATGATCGAGTACCTAGAGAAGTGTTATGGATGGTTTTGAGGAAAAAGGGTGTGCCAATCCAATGCATTGACTTGATTAAAGGCGTGCATGGTAGCTCTACTGCAAGTGTGAAGACTCCTGGAGGAGATACACCAACATTTCCCATCACAGTTGGGGTACACCAAGGATCCACAGTCAGCCCATAATTGTTCGTTCTTGTTATGGATGTGTTGACAAAGAATGTTCAGGATGATGTTCCTTGGTGTATGTTATTTGCTAATGATATTGTATTGATTGACGAAACTAAAGATGGTTTGAATGATAAAGTTGAACTTTGGAGAAAGGCATTGGAATCAAATGGATTGATGATTAGTAGGAGCAAAATTGAGTATATGCATTGTAATTTCAGCCAATCTCGCAGTGTGAATGGTGGAGCCAAGTTGGACGGACTAGATATACCAAAATGTGATAAATTCCATTACTTGGGCTCTATCATTCAAACATATGGGGATGTCCAAAATGATGTTTGTCATAGGATCACTATGGTTGAAATGGAGGAGTGCAACTGGAATATTATGTGATCGAAAGATCCCTCTCAGACTAAAAAGCAAGTTTTATAAAACTGCTATACGACCAGCCATGCTCTATGGGAGTGGATGTTGGGCAGTGAAGAAACAGGGACTCAACAAGATGAACGTGACTGAAATGTGTATGTTGCGATGATGTGTGGAAAGACAAGAAAAGATCTCTTAAGAAAATACTATATCATGAATAAAGTGGGGGTGGCGAGCATTGAGGACAAGTTACAGGAGGGTCGACTCAGATGATATGGACATGTGCAATGCAGACCGACTAATATGCCTATACGAAGCGATACTATTGAGGCAAGAACAATTAATGGAAGAAGAGTAACGCCTAAATTAACATCGGAAGAGCTTATAAAGAGAGATTTTAAATGTTACGACCCCATCTGAGCTTAACTGGTAAACTAGGGTTTACCTAGACAATTGCAAAAATTAATTGGAATAATCATTCTTGAAATCTAATTAATGACGATACTACAATTAGGATGTTTTAACTATGATAAGAAGTCTAAATGTTCTTTTTTCTTGAGAATTAGGGTTTGAGAAGCATAGACCCTAATCGGCCCAAAATAGGGTTTTAATGACATATGAATACAGAATTTGATAAGTAGAATGTATCACTAAATGATTTTTAGTATTTTATGTGTAACTCTGATTTACTTCAAATTTGGATATGATTTGGATATATAAAATTTGAACAACATTGGAAAATATCAGAATTTTTTAAGAATGTTCTGACCTGTTTATCGGTCTAGTTTCAAACTCGACCGATCATATTTCCAGATTTATATAGCAGTGTGGTAATCGAATTTTATCTTTTTATTGGTATATCCAATTGATCTCAAATTTTAACTGTGCTTGAAAAACACAGTTTTAGACACTCTGTTAAATTAGGGTAATTTTTGGATGACTTTTGATCTCTACAGTGAGGGTGTCGGTCGAGTTCTGTGCAGGACAAACTCGACCGAATCTGCTGCAGACTGCAATATAGCAGTGCACTGTTCTATTTTTAATTATTTATTGGTAATTCCAAATTATCTCAAATTTTAACTTAAGCTTTATAGATCAATTATAAACAATTTGCTAAATTCCCATAATTCTTGGAGAAGTTTTGTTCTCTGAAATAAACGAATTACAGTAACTTTGTATAACTGAATATTCAGCCAATATAATTAAAGTTGAGTGTTGGGTCAATATGCAATTGACCCAAGCAGCTCAAATTGACTTATATGATCGACCAGACACACACACAGCTCTCATTCTTCATCATCCATCCCAGAGAAACGAAAATCTAGAGAGAGGGAGAGTTAGGGCTTGAGTGGAGAAAGAGGAGGAATTGCTGACCTAGGGTTTTGCGGTTCGAGGAATGGTGAAATCAAGTAAGTTTGGATCCTTTGCATAGACTTTTATGGTGAATCTTCTCTCTCATGTCAAGATTCCTTCCATGCTCTGATTTGATCCAAGATGATGTCGAAATTCCCTCTTTTCTCACCCTTTCTTCATAATCCCTCATTTTCAAGGTTTCCGAGTTGAATGGAAGAAGAATTGGGAGATTTGCTAGGGATTTGATATGAGTTCGAGATCCCCTGAGTTGAGCTGCAATTTTGAGGTGTTTTCACACCTTGGGGTGAGTGGGTTCTTCCTTTAAACAGTATAATGCACGAAATTTGATTATAGCATCCAAATCCCTAATTGCTTAGTATGTGATTCTAAACCCTGAAATGTCTGCTTGATTTAAGTTGTTGCAAATTGATATGATATGAATTCCTTCTCTGTTTGAATGACTCTTTGATGGTAGATCCACATCAGAAACGTATACAACACATCCTAGAACGAATGCTTCTCAGATTTATACCATATGATGTAATTAGGGTTTAACCTAATTGAGATATATCTAGAGTTTCAACCTTATTGAAAAGGACTTGTAAACTTATAAGTGGTTAGGATGTACCTCATGGATTACCTTATTTGAATTTTATCCTTGGTGCATGATATCTCAGTGAATAGCATGGAAACCTAAATTTAGTTCAATTTCCATGGTTTCATACGTATATCGATTGTATATGATTTGTTGAAAACAATCTTTATTTAGTGAATGCTTATATCCTATGAAATCCTTATGAGAGCCATGTGACAAGTGAATGAGGTAAATGAAAAGGTGAATGAGGCGAATGAAACCCTAAAAGTAGGGTGTTGGCATGTGATGAATGAATAAGGCAAATGAAACCCTAAGGATAGGGTGTTCAATGAATCATGTTATGGTGACATGAAAGATCTCGATATGAGATGTGGTGATACTTAACTATTGAATTGTATGTTTCTAGTGCATTTAACTTTATATGCTTGTTCTCTCTGAGTTGATATCTACATACTGCAGGGCTTCTTATATTTCAATACATATCTCGTAAATTGCAGGTGATGAGATATGACATGCCCTAGAAAGGGATGTTACTGAGACATGGTATATGTTGAATGCATGAGCTATGATGTTTTATATGATATTATATGGCAGGCCGTGTGAGCCTTGTGAGAAATGTAAAATGAGTTATGATTTCTGTTTTACATGTATCTATAATATTAATGTTAGACTTAGGTGCCCTGAACACCGTAGAACCCCTTCGAGAGATCTGCTTCTTAGGGGTGAAACTCGTGTTGCAACATTAACCGTGCGGAGTCATGGTGGCACGAGGACAGAGAGGCAGTGTTCAACAATAATCCGTGTGGAGTCACGGTGGCACTGGAGAAAATAGGGGTTATTGCAACAAGATCCGTGCGGAGTCATGGAGGTAACCCCGTGAGACTCTCCGCCTGTGTGCTCAGGTTAGAGGAGGAGTCTAGAGCACTCGGAGTAGTGCATTGAGGCCGGAGAGCCTATGGTCCTGTAGCAGAACAGGGCTGGCAGTCAGACTTAGCATTTCCCGGGTGTATCTCTAAATCTTGTACGGTGTGGCCGTAGTGCACTACGAGTCTCTATGCAGAGTACACTGCATAGATCAGGGCATAAGTTAAAATATGATCATATAGGTTCACAGAGTTCCTTATGAATGAATGAGCTAAGGAAGACTAGATCATAGTCTTCTAGTAGTTATTCTTTGGATGCAATATTTACATTCTTTGTTATTTCAATTATATTGTTTTAGAACTGCTCAGTGTAGTATTTATTGTTGTTAAATTTCATAACGTTTATTCAAAGTTATATCTGTAATCACATTAGTGTCTTAGACTGTTTCCTTGAAGTACTCATTCACTGAGCGAGTAGGCTCACCCCTCTACTCAAACATTTTAGGGTTAACCGCGTGGACTTGAAGATGGTCAGAGCATCAGTGTAGATCTGCTACAAGAGTTAAGTACAATATTAGTTGAGTCAGTCGGTCCTTGTCACTCTAGGTCCTCAGTAAGAGATAAGAGAGAGAGTTGTAATTACGATGTGTAATATTGTTCCTCTTTTGATATGTATGCTAATTAGCAAGTTTTATGTGCATAAGGTGTGAGAGACATCATGAATGTTTATACATGTATCTTTACTATTGAAGTCTGATTAGTAAAAGAAATGTTTAGATTCCTTTGTTAAGATGTTATGTGGTTCAATGCAGGGAAACAAGAGTTTTAAAGAAAAGAAAAATAAAGTTAAGGGTGTTCTTTGTGTTACATATAAGTCCTATCTTATGCCCTAATCTCATGATTTGAGGAAATTGTGAGATCGGGGTGTAACAGCTTGGTATCAGAGCTTAGGGTGAGTTGTCAAGGACCATTAAGTTAGTAAGTTAGCGTCATAAGTGTGACAGATAGGAGATGTTTTGATGTTAGCTTTGGGGATTTGAGTATTTGGATATCCTGGCCCGATATCTGAGTACTTGGATCAACCAGTACAAGCTACTCTGTCTATTCTTTCACGTATACCCTGGTCAGGTATACAGTGGAAGAATGGGCTAGAGAGGAACCCTAGAAATGTTAGGGTTAGAAAACGAGAAAAGAAACAAGAATTAAGAGCATAAATGTAAAAGGAGATAGAACTTACATTTCATAATGTTGTTTTTGTTGGAAATGTATAGAAATGCTCTTATATGTTTGAATTGAAATATTCAATACTTTGAAATATGGGTCTTTAATATCTGTTGTACACTATGCAGTTGTAGCATTTATTGATTTCATTCTTTGTAACAATTAGACTAGAATTGACCTTTGAATGAGCTTTTGTTAGTGGATAAGTTTTCTTCCACACTTCTGAGATGAATAGGAGTTGAGTAATCCTTTGTAGTTCTTGGCTTCAGGACTTCAGGTTTGGCCTGGTCCGGCTGGCAGGATGCGTTACTGGGATCTAATGACTCCTATTAATAGTATAATAAGAATAGACTCTGGATAATTAGACCCACATTAGAGTGAGAATGTACATACACTAAGATGTGGAAACAGATGGGCAAGATCAGAACAACTAAGAATCAGTTGAAACTGGTATCTGAGGTTCAATTTTGGGGACTCATATGAGAAACCCTTAATTGGGAATAATAGAACATGATATGAAGTTCATAATCAGTTTATTGATTAATATTATATGAACTATACATATGAAATATAGAAAATATATGTGAAATGTATGTATGGTTCAAGATAGCAAGAATCAATCATGAAGAAGGAATCATATAATAGAGTATAATGCTTTTATGAACTCTAAAGCAAAGGCTAAGTAGAGAATAGGGTTGAGCATTCAATAGGTCCATAGAAGTAAAGAGTCTTCAAAAGAGTAAAAGTGAAGAGGATCGTATGAACATGTAATTCATAAGACTAGAACAACAAACTAGTTTCTAAGCAAAGAACATAGGTGTAGTTTAACGAATGAATAAGTCATACAAAGGTAGACTGTATTCAGGAGAGAAAAACTTGATTGAAAGAGAAACTATGTTTGACCCATGCATGATCCACTTGATTTAAAAATGAAGAATATGTAATGTATTCAACATGAGGAAAAACTAATAGAACGGCTATTAATTTAGAACGTTAACTTCGCAATAGTATAAAGATAAAGGAGGAAATATGTGCAACATGGTATACATGACCATACATATGAATAAGCAACATGGTCATAAGAGAAAAAAATTAGAATTAAAGATGACGGGTTAAAGAGTAGTATATGGTAAGAGGACTATGAAACGTAAGAAAGGGTTTGAAATATGATGGAAAAGTTCTAAATAAAGAGGTTGTGAGATTCAAGCAAGTGCTAATTAATCAAATATCTCTGTTGATAACTAAGTAAATCTACATACGAGAATGTATTAAGGGAATGTTTGAATACAAGTATTCCAAGTCTTAAAATCATCTTCTCTTTCATATATTCCTTAATGAGAGCAAGGTGGGAATGAAATGATAAGAGAAAATGAATCATATAAGGTGCATAACTACCTTGGTGGGGTCATCTAGTGAATGTAATAGTGACATACATTACGATGAAGTACGATAAGAAATAAATTCTTGTGTGATAGCAAGAATGATGAATAATCTATTCTTACTATGAATGTTTTAATGTTAGGGATGTTTATTGTATATAATCATATGAAAAGGATAGGTAGCAAAAAGTAAAGAAGTAATGAATGAGCAGAGAGATATGGGAAAACACTAGCTTTGTGTAATATGTGAATTTGTTTTTACATGTATGATTTGTTGAAGGCATATTAAGGTATGAAAGTTGGTTCTACATATGATTTCAGGGTATTTGTGTAAGCTATATGTTAAATTAAAGGCGTATGATAGTTGTAGTAATTCATACCTGATATGCATCTTACTATTGTGTATTTGTGATATGGTGATACGGTTTGGATGATGTCAGAACACATGGAGGGATATCCTGAATAAGGTAGTTATACCTATTCACTCATATTAATAGAAAGGGATGATAATCAGACTGTCTGGACAAGTAACCCTAATGAGGTGTAGCTTGTTATACCTAGCTCTAATATAACTGAGTGATGGTAATCGAGTATGATTAATGCTTGAATGACTGAGACAATTGTCGATTTCTTTATTACTGTGGTTGAAACCCTAAAATGATATAATACGATGGTTACACTTTGAATTGTGTGTGGGCCCATAACCCACAGGTCCCAGGATCGAAACAGGATAGTATGGAATGAGGTGGTAATACTTCACCTCATGCATCCATGACCCAATGGGGATGCCAAGAGTAGTATTGTGCAATTGATTGTTGAATTTAGTCTTTTAATTCAAGACTTTTTTGCTATTTGGATAGCACTTTATTAAAGTTTAAAATAGCATGGTGAACTCGCTTTTTGTCACTTAAAGGTGATACAGAACAATAGAACTTTTTGAGCCGCATAAGTTGAGATAGTTGTATCAGAGTATCAGAGTTGCGCAGCGAAAGCGTGGTGGTTTATCTTTACATTCTATGTTTGACTCTGGCATAAAGAATTTGCTTGATATCATTGAGAACTATTTAAAATATGTTGTGATTTAGTAAAGAATTAAAAGATCTAATGTTGAAAACTACATTCAGGTATGAAATACAAGAATATAATGACATGGAAGGCTTTAGAAGCTTAAAATAACCTTGAATGTATCTTTCTTGTGGTTTTATATTTCGAGGACGAAACATTCTAGGGGGGGAGAGTTGTTACGACCCCATCTGAGCTTAACTGGTAAACTAGGGTTTACCTAGACAATTGCAAAGATTAATTGGAATAATCATTCTTGAAATCTAATTAATGACGATACCACAATTAGGATGTTTTAACTATGATAAGAAGTCTAAATGTTCTTTTGTCTTGAGAATTAGGGTTTGAGAAGCATAGACCCTAATCGGCCCAAAATATGGTTTTAATGACATATGAATACAGAATTTGATAAGTAGAATGTCTCACTAAATGATTTTTAGTATTTTATGTGTAACTCTAATTTACTTCAAATTTGGATATGATTTGGATATATAAAATTTGAACAACATCGAAAATATCAGAATTTTTTAAGAATGTTCTGACCTGTTTATCGGTCGAGTTTCAAACTCGATCGATCATATTTCCAGATTTATATAGCAGTGTGGTAATCGAATTTTATCTTTTTATTGGTATATCCAATTGATCTCAAATTTTAACTGTGCTTTAAAAACACAGTTTTAGACACTCTGTTAAATTAGAGTAATTTTTGGATGACTTTTGATCTCTACAGTGAGGGTGTCGGTCGAGTTCTGTGCAGGACAAACTCGACCGAATCTGCTGCATACTGCAATATAGCAGTGCACTGTTCTATTTTTAATTATTTATTGGTAATTCCAAATTATCTCAAATTTTAACTGAAGTTTTAAATATCAATTATAAACAACTTTCTAAATTCCCATAATTGTTGGAGAAGGTTTGTTCTCTGAAATAAACGAATTACAGTAACTTTGTATAACTGAATATTCAGCCAATATAATTAAAGTTGAGTGTTGGGTCAATATGCAATTGACCCAAGCAGCTCAAATTGACTTATATGATCGACCACACACACACACAGCTCTTATTCTTCGTCATACATCCCAGAGAAATGAAAATCTAGAGAGAGAGGGAGAGTTAGGGCTTGAGTGGAGAAAGAGGAGGAATTGCTGACCTAGGGTTTTGCGGTCCGAGGAATGGTGAAATCAAGTAAGTTTGGATCATTTGCATAGACTTTTATGGTGAATCTTTTCTCTCATGTCAAGATTCCTTCCATGCTATAATTTGATCCAAGATGATGTCGAAATTCCCTCTTTTCTCACCCTTTCTTAATAATCCCTCATTTTCAAGGTTTCCGAGTTGAATGGAAGAAGAATTGGGAGATTTGCTAGGGATTTGATATGAGTTCGAGATCCCCTGAGTTGAGCTGCAATTTTGAGGTGTTTTCACACCTTGGGGTGAGTGGGTTCTTCCTTTAAACAGTATAATGCACGAAATTTGATTATAGCATCCAAATCCCTAATTGCTTAGTATGTGATTCTAAACCCTGAAATGTCCGTTTGATTTAAGTTGTTGCAAATTAATATGATATGAATTCCTTCTCTGTTTGAATGACTCTTTGATGGTAGATCCACATCAGAAACGTATACAACACATCCTAGAACAAATGCTTCTCAGATTTATACCATATGATGTAATTAGGGTTTAACCTAATTGAGATATCTCTAGAGTTTCAACCTTATTGAAAAGGACTAGTAATCTTATAAGTGGTTAGGATGTACCTCATGGATTACCTTATTTGAATTTTATCCTTGGTGCATGATATCTCAGTGAATAGCATGGAAACCTAAATTCAGTTCAATTTCCATGGTTTCATACGTATATCGATTGTATATGATTTGTTGAAAACAATCTTTATTTAGTGAATGTTTATATCCTATGAAATCCTTATGAGAGCCATGTGACAAGTGAATGAGGTAAATGAAAAGGTGAATGAGGCGAATGAAACCCTAAAAGTAGGGTGTTGGCATGTGATGAATGAATAAGGCAAATGAAACCCTAAGGATAGGGTGTTCAATGAATCATGTTATGGTGACATGAAAGATCTCGATATGAGATGTGGTGATACTTAACTATTGAATTGTATGTTTCTAGTGCATTTAACTTTATATGCTTGTTCTCTCTGAGTTGATATCTACATACTGCAGGGCTTCTTATATTTCAATACATATCTCGTAAATTGCAGGTGATGAGATATGACATGCCCTAGAAAGGGATGTTACTGAGACATGGTATATGTTGAATACATGAGCTATGATGTTTTATATGATATTATATGGCAGGCCGTGTGAGCCTTGTGAGAAATGTAAAATGAGTTATGATTTCTGTTTTACATGTATCTAAAATATTAATGTTAGACTTAGGTGCCCTGAACACCGTAGAACCCCTTCGAGAGATCGGCTTCATAGGGGTGAAACTCGTGTTGCAACATTAACCGTGCTGAGTCATGGTGGCACGAGGACAGAGAGGCAGTGTTCAACAATAATCCGTGTGGAGTCACGGTGGCACTGGAGAAAATAGGGGTTATTGCAACAAGATCCGTGCGGAGTCATGGAGGTAACCCCGTGAGACTCTCCGCCTGTGTGCTCAGGTTAGAGGAGGAGTCTAGAGCACTCGGAGTAGTGCATTGAGGCCGGAGAGCATGTGGTCCTGTAGCAGAACAGGGCTGGCAGTCAGACTTAGCATTTCCCAGGTGTGTTGCTAAGTCTTGTACGGTGTGGCCGTAGTGCACTACGAGTCTCTATGCAGAGTACACTGCATAGATCAGGGCATAAGTTAAAATATGATCATATAGGTTCACAGAGTTCCTTATGAATGAATGAGCTAAGGAAGACTAGAGCATAGTCTTCTAGTAGTTATTCTTTGGATGCAATATTTACATTCTTTGTTATTTCAATTATATTGTTTTAGAACTGCTCAGTGTAGTATTTATTGTTGTTAAATTTCATAACGTTTATTCAAAGTTATATCTGTAATCACATTAGTGCCTTAGAATGTTTCCTTTAAGTACTCATTCACTGAGCGAGTAGGCTCACCCCTCTACTCAAACATTTTAGGGTTAACCGCGTGGACTTGAAGATGGTCAGAGCATCAGTGTAGATCTGCTACAAGAGTTAAGTACAAGATTAGTTGAGTCAGTCGGTCCTTGTCACTCTAGGTCCTCAGTAAGAGATAAGAGAGAGAGTTGTAATTACGATGTGTAATATTGTTCCGCTTTTGATATGTATGCTAATTAGCAAGTTTTATGTGCATAAGGTGTGAGAGACATCATGAATGTTTATACATGTATCTTTACTATTGAAGTCTGATTAGTAAAAGAAATGTTCAGATTCCTTTGTTAAGATGTTATGTGGTTCAATGCGGGGAAACAAGAGTTTTAAAGAAAAGAAAAATAAAGTTAAGGGTGTTCTTTGTGTTACATATAAGTCCTATCTTATGCCCTAATCTCATGATTTGAGGAAATTGTGAGATCGGGGTGTAACATTAAATCTCTACATCTCAACCAAAATATAACCCATGATAGAGCCGAATGGAAAAGAAGGATCCATGTAGCCAACCCCAGTATAGTTGGGATTGAGGCTTAGTTGATGACGATGATGATGATATACATATATATATATATATATGTATGGTATATGTATATATATACACGTTATACGTATACATATACATATATACACACACATATATATGTACATATATATAGAAATGTATATATATGCATACATATAGGTATATATGTGTGTATGTAATATATATACATATGTATGTATATGCATATATGTATGTATCTATACATACATATAATTGTATAAATATACATAATATATATACACATATGTATACATAAAAATCCATATCTTGTCCACTATGGTTTCTTCAGGCAATCGTGCAGGCAGTTCTAACACCGGTAGACAGGGTGCCTACGTCACTAAATTTCTAGCTGGAGGCATCCACCCCTCCACCCGCATGCCAACCCCGACCACCCACACCCCATCCAACAACAAGACCAAGGATCAATCTGTGGAGAAGCAAGGTAACCCTAACCAGGTGGAGACTACCTTGACAGCCACTGAGAAGAAGACCAACATGACAGGAAGGATTGGATGAATGTTTTGAAATTGCATTCGCCTAGGAACAAAGAGGAACTCATATTCCCCAAATCTCATAAGGTGGAGGGAACTATCCATGTGGGTTGGAGGAGGAAGAATTTGACTATATGAGAAATGTATAGGAGTACACGATTCTCATGATGTCCTAGGCAAATAGTCTGTATTCCCTCACCTTCATGCCTAGATCAAATGGAACTGGTGGTCGAAGGGTTCGTTTTAGCTCCTATCACAAGAAAATGGTATCTTCTTGGATGTTTCTCGACGACGACTGACAAGGAGGAAACCCTTGGGCTCCGCCCATGGTGGTTCAAAGGGAAATTTTTAGTGCAAGAGATTACAAGTATGGGGACAAACTAAAGAAAGATATGTTCTCAACAATACCAATGTGGATCACTCTGCACTCCTTTGGCTAAGCATGGACCAGGCATGCGGTGAGGATGATCACTGTAGGTTTTGGTTGTGTTCTTCATGTAGATGATAGGTCCTTGGAGAGTGATGAAGCATGAATTATAAATGAACTTTAGGCAGAGGGGAAGGTACCAAACATCATCTGGCTTACTGTGATGGGTCATGAGCCTATCCTAATGAAAGTCGAGTATGATCATGAGCCTCGGTGGTGCAGTTCACGCCTTTCTTTCTTCCATGGTGAGGGATCATGCAAGGAGATGAAACAATTTGATAAGGCTACACCAAAGCAGGGCCTGAGGGAGTATGGAAGATGAAGCAGGTCCATAGGGAAGGACCGATGTCAACTGAAGGTGGGGTGGCTTCTGGACCATAGGAAGTGAAGTAATGGATGAATAAAGGCAAGTAGGTGGAGACTCGTGCAGGTTCATCAGCTGAAGGCAATGACATAGCAATGGAAGGTAATAGGACTCCTGAAGGCACACCATATGAAGATGGGGAGTTTGTTCAATCAATTAAAAGGAAAGGAAACAAGAAGATAGGTATTCCAAAGAATGTGGGGGTGAGCACCATCCTATATGCCACAAATAGCTTTGAAGCACTCTCTGATCAGACAAAGTGGTGGGAGATGTAGTGGAATAGAAGGAACAAGAGGTGAGAAGGAAGGCCAACAAAAAGTATTTGGTTGGCATACCATGTCAAACAAGACCCTTTGCTATGTCCATGGTCTTATGGAATATCAAAGGTGGGTCTGATAGAGATAAAAATAAG
This sequence comes from Alisma plantago-aquatica, assembly GCA_963693085.1. Taxonomy (NCBI): domain Eukaryota; kingdom Viridiplantae; phylum Streptophyta; class Magnoliopsida; order Alismatales; family Alismataceae; genus Alisma; species Alisma plantago-aquatica. The sequence continues at coordinate 875,686,661 of OY856412.1, read as the reverse complement.
GAGATTCAGGAGTGGATTGTTGCTAGTGGGCCTTCTTTGGTTGCATTGGTTGATACTAAAATTAGAGTGCAGAATAAAAATAGCATTAGTTACCAATTCCCTCGTAGATAAAAACATGTATCTAATTCGGAGTGTTCCGAGTGAGCCAGAGTCTGGGTTACATGGAAACTGAATGCATGGTAGGTGATAGTGATTCAGATGTTAGATCATCATATCACAATGGAATGCAGGAATGTAGGAGGATTGCATATGTGGATGACAATTGTGTATGCCCATAATAACACAAAGTGTAGATAGAGCTTATTGCAGGAGCTGATTGGACTCTCGAGATAGATTGATCTTCCTTGTATAGTTATTGGGGACCTCAAAAATGTCAGGATGCAGTAGGAGAAGATAGGTAGAAGACCAACTTTAAATCCAGTTATTAATACTTTCAACCACATTATAGATAAGGCTAGTTTGTTTGTGTTACCCATGGTAAGTGGGGATATCTTCACATGGAATGGTGACAGAAAATTAGAGGATGGGATAGCGAGCAAGCTGGATAGGGCCCTAGTAAATGAAGAATGGCTGAAAATCTTTCCCAATGTGCATGTACAGGCGGGAGGATCTGAGTTGAGTGATAATGCCCCTATATTGGTATTGATCATTGAAAAGAAATAGAAAAGGAAATAGAAAAGGAAACCTTTTAGATTTACTGGATTGAATGGAAAGGATATGAATGTGTCATGAGGGAGAGTTGGAACATACATGTGACAGGTGACCCAATGAATGTGTTTGATAAGAAGTTAGAAAACACAAATCTTGCTCTAAAAAAGTTGGCCAAATATGAAGTGAATATTTTAAATCTGCTGGCAGAAGCTAAAAGGGAATATAGGGAGGTCAACAAAAAACTACTGAGGGAACCACTCAATGGGTTGATATAGAAGGAAGTGTAGATAAAAAGGATGTTGGAGGATCAAAAGAAGGCAGAGGAAAAATTCAATTGGCAAAGGATTAGGAAGAAGTGGATGGAGGATGGTGATAGGAACACCAAACTCTATCATTCAACTGTTGAAAGAAGAGAGGCTAGGAGCATTATTTCTAAACGTATTAATGTAGATGGTAATGTTGTTAATAAACAAGAGGATTTGGAAGAATAAGCCATTTAGTTCTACTAATCCCTCTATAATAAGGAGTTTGAGAATGAGATCAAAGAAGAGGAGATAGAATGGAATTTTAAACTCTCAAGCACCCACAACAACATTCTTACAAGAAGCACTAATAAAGAGGAAGTGAAGGAAGCATTGTGGAGCATTGGGAACAACAAGTTCCCAAGGATTAGATGGATTCCATGCCTTTACTATAAACATGCATGGGAGATCATCAAAGAGGATATGTTTTCATATGTTAGATGGTTCCTAAAGGGAGTAAGCATAGTCAGGTAGGTCAATCATTCTTTTTTGGTTCTCATTCCCAAGAAAAAAGTGATATCTTCTCTTGATGATTTCAGACCTACTGTGTGTTGCTCGGTGCAATATAAGATCATTGATAAGATCTTGATGGCTAGATTGAAGATGATACTTCCCTACCTCATTTTTGAAAATCAAGGAGCATTCATGGAAGGAAGGAGTATTAGTGATTGTGCACATTTTTTAGGTGAATTCTTGTAGGACTATAATGTGATGAGAGGAATCAGGAAGGCATGCCTAAAGTTGGATGGGTCCAAATCCTATGATAGTGTTAGGTGGGACACACTCTGGTGGATAATGAGAGATATGGGTTTTAATGAATAATGGGTTGGATGGATGAAGTAGTGTGTGGGAACTATAAGTTTCTCTATACTTTTCAATAGTGCTTCTATAGGTATGTTCAAAGGAGGAATCCGTCTATGCCAAGGTGGCCCCCTTTCTCCCCATCTCTTTGTGATTGTTATGGAGTACTTCACACAAAATATGTAATATGCAGAGAGGAAGAAGGAGATCAAGCCATACACAATGCACAGTACCAAAGTAATGACACACTTAATCATTGCAGATGGTGTGCTTGTCTTTATAGAAGCCAAACCAAACATATTGGGGAATTTGTAGGTGCTTTTACTTAGTTTGGTAAGCAGACGGGGTTGTGTGTGAATGAAAATAAGACACATCTATTTCTATCCAAGAATTATTACCATATGGAGGAAAGATTATAGGAGGCTATGTTAGTGGATTTGGGGATGTTTTCCACAAAATATCTCAGATTCCCTCTAGTCGGGGGAAACCTACAAGTCAAAGAATTTGTTTATTGCATTGTCGTATTGGAGGAAATGATCAACAAGTGTCCAACCCTAAAAACATCCATGGAGGGGAGAGCTACTCTTGTGAAATGTGATATAGAGGGACTCCTTATATTCTAAGTTCATCAAGGAGAAATCCCCAGACAGGTTCTTGATAGAATGGATATGAAGATGGCAACCTTCCTTTGGGCTAGTGAGTATCACCCAATGAGATGTGCACATTTGTCTCTTCCAAAAGATGAAGGCAGACTAGACTTAAAATCACCAAGGGATATAGAAAAGTGGGGAATGTTGAGAAGAATTATTATATACTAGGAGGGTATATCAACATGGGTAAAGTGGATGAGAAACATATATCCAAAAGGATTAGACTTAATTCCAAAGATAAAGGAAGGTTATTCATGCACCATCAATCTTATGACTAAAAACTGGCACCAAGTGAAGCAGTTGTTTGAGCTACAAGAATGTGGGAGCTGAAGACTTAAAGACACTAATATCAATCTATGGGATGTGATAAGATCAAGAGCGGCAAAGGACAAGCACTTGGAGCAAATATGGGATGTCTTTCATGTACCAAAGAGGAGTTTGTGTGTCTATAAAAATTTTCATCATGTCTTAGCTACCTTGGAAAAGATACATAGTTGGAACCATGACATTTTCGTTTTTTTACTGCTATGTATGGAGGTTGATGAGTCCCATGTGCATCTAGTAATCCGATAAAAATTTACCACTGAATAATGGGGGGTTATATGTGTCTGCAAGAAGAACTGAGAAGAACATTAATGAGCTGCGAGAAAAGTGACAAAAGTATAATCGTGTTTGCTAATCTTTACCTTCATATTTGGGAGGAAAAAATATGGTGGAGTAGCTACTAATGCAAGGAGTGTAGCTGTAAAAATCTTTAATTATGTGATGCTTCCTTTCACAGATAAATAGCGACTCTTGAACATCTCCCCCTTATCCTCATCAATAGATGGGTATAGCTTCTTACTTAGCTTAAAAGTTCATGTTAGTGGAGTACTCACAGCTTTAGACTTGTTCATGTTGAACCACCCTAGAATTTCCATACCATAGCTCTCTTATGACAACCATAACCTGTGATGCTTCCTTCACATATGATTTGCATCCCCACAATTTTCCATATTGGTCCCAAATACTTAATCTCAAGTGCTTTGGAAAGATATTCCTTTAGTTTCTTGATCAAAATAACATCATGTTCCAGTATTAACATGTCATCCAAATAGAGTAGTATAATAATGAACTTGTCATTGAGAAAATTCCTAATGTAGGAACATAGATCTGCAATTTTATTCTCAAACCTCATAACTCTACATGTAAAAAACAAACTTCTTGTACCACTACCTTGGAGTCTATTACAATTGATACAAGATCTTGTATAATCTCCAGACTAAGTTCTCTTTTCCCTTGACCTAAAATCACTCTAGTTTCTTCATGTAGATCTCCTATGCTAGGTCACCATGAAGAAAATTAGTCTTCACATCCATCTAGTTATGATCTAGATCTAGGCTAGCAACTGAGCCTAGAACCAATCTAATAGAAGTCATCTTTACAACTGTACAAAATATCTCATCAAACTCCATCCTTGATTTTTTACTAAAGCCCTTGAAAACTAGTCTGGATTTGTATCTAATATCCTTTTTGTTTTCATGTCTCTTCATCCTATACACCCACTTGTTCTTTACTTCTCTCTGGTCATTGGAAAGTCCCACAAGTTCATAAGTATCATTTTTTTGCAAAAAAGACATCTTCTTTAGCATTAGATGATGCCACTATGCTTTGTCTCTATGAGTCTATACCTCCTGATAAGTTTCTGACCCCCCCTAATCAGTAAGAAAAATATACTGAGATGCCACGTATCTGGTTGAAGGATGGCGAACTTTGTCATACCTCCTCACCTAGTGCTTTGAGGAGTGTGTCCGGTGATGATTTTGCTTCCCCTGCATAGAAGTCTCTAATTATGAGTTTAGTCACTCAATTGTGCATCTGGAATAGGAACACTCGATGTGCTAGTACTCTACTGCCTAGGGTGAACATGATGCTCTTCTTTGTTATCTGAGGACTACACATGTAAAGAAGCTAAATTATTCTCATACGCATCGCCAAAATAATTGTCATCTGATTATGCATCCTCTGCATCATATCTCTTGGGCTCTATAACTATCTAACTCTTACATAATGTCACATCTCTGTGTCTTCTCACGGTCTTTTTCATGGATCCCAATACTTGTAGACAAACTACTGATCCCTACAGAAAGATTCATGGAAGTGCCTTATCATCCAACTTTTATCACTTTTTTTTTAAAAGTGCATATGCATTGCACCCAAATACTCACATATAAGCATATGATGCATCTTTTCTTGTCCTAACCTTCTTAGGCATCTCAAACTCCGAAGGAACTGATGGAGGTCAATTAATCAAATGATAAGTAGTACACACTGCCTCACCCTAGCATGCCTTTGGCTATTATTCAGTCTTCAACATGCATCTGAATTTCTACACTATAGTAACGTTCATCCACTCAAATGTACCATTGTGTTGTGTTGCTCCAAGAAATATCCTCTCATCTTGTATTTTGTGCTACACACAATAGTCTTGGAACTCCATAGAGGAGTCCTCTACTTCATTGTCCATGTGGAGACTGTAACATACCAGATCTTGGACCCTACCCTAGAACTGTGATCTTTTGGGTTTTTCCAAACAAGGTTGAGGTTAGAATGATCCTAATAATCTAATGCATGGATAATGTAAAATAATATGTCACATAATTCATTTGATGATAATAAGATGATAAATAACCTAATTGGATGCATAATGAAGTTAATGGGCCTCTAATGGGCCATATGACTAAACCCATGTAAGAAAGCCTCAAAATAAAGAATAGACTTCAAATTCGTAATCTACACATAAAAATAAGCCTACATGTCAATTTTCATTTAATTTAGACCACCTTGAAATAATATGGTAAGTTAGGAGAGAGAAATTGCCTAAAAGGTGTAATAAATAAATTAATATAATAAATGACTCCAAAAGAGGAAAATAATCTTAGATTTGTAATCTACATAATAAAATATAGCCTTTGGGTGAATTTTCATCCAATTTGGAGAAAGTTTGCTTAAAGGGTGAAATCAGGAGAGAGATAGTGTGTAAAACCTTTAAGATATTAAATAAATATGTAAATATATCCAATATGTAAAATTGATGGCAAATTCGTATCCAACACATTAAATGTGACTTGTGGGTTAAGTTTCATAAAATTTGGATAATCCTAAAGCCATTAATGAAGGAGGAAAGAGAATATATTAATTGAATTATTTGACACATTAAAAGTTCTTAAAAGGCAAATATAATTTTATATTCGGTATTTACATGCTTTAATTAGCCTCTGTGCAAAATTTTACCTAATTTGGAGTTTGTTTGCGCCATCAAAAGAGGAGAGAGTAAAAGGAAGATAATTAATTTACCACTTTAATCGATTTCATTGTCCGACTATGATTTCCGATTTACATAATGTCACGCGTGATTTGGTTGTTGATTCCTAATCGGACGGCTCTCAGCTTGTCTTCAACCTTGACTCGGATTGCTACAGTAACCCACCAACTTTCTTATATTTGGTCGATGTTTTCTCTCTCCATAGATGGTCTTTCTTTGAACTTTCTTCGCCTTTGGATTCCTGGTTTGATCCTGCATCTTTTGATCCCTACTTTCCCTACCTTTTTCCTCTCGGTTTGGGAAACCCAAACCTTGTGCAGCAAGCAAGGTTGGTCCCAAGCCAACTTGGACTTTCCCTCACCCTCCACTATATATAAGGGTACCTTGGGGTGTCTTAGAACCCGTGAAACGTTTTGCGCTAATCAATTTCTCAAGGTCAAGCCTGTTTGCTCGCCGGTGTTAGCTTCTTCGAACTATTCTTACAGAGTTTGCTACTCTCTCTCCTCACCTTATCATCCCCGATTGGTTTGCTCTTCAAGTTTGTGGTAGGTTCCTCTTGCCTTACGTGCCCTTAAGTTTGAGTTTGTGTTATTCGTTTGGATTCACCCAAACTTGCACCGAGCAGCAGCCAGGCTGCCTGCGGCCATGGCATGCTCGCTTTGGGGAAGATGACCCAATGGAAATCACTCCCCGGCCCTTTTGTTTCCCTTTCTTGATTTGTTTTTTGGTGGGGGCAAAACCATCTTTTGGTTGTGGGTTTCCTTTGTTTGGATCGAGTGCCAGGTTGCCTTATGAGGCCGGACGAGTTGGCCAGTGCCCATTGGGCCAACTCAGTGAGAAGCTCACCTCTCTCTCAGTCTCTCGTTTGTTACACACTAACGTGGAATTTCTCTGCTCTGAGATTGGTTGATGTTATAAAATCCATAACTAATAATCTACTGATCGGAAAAATACAAATAAATACTCGTTGGATTAAGAAAAATGCAAGCTTCCTAATGGTATTGGTTTTGTCACATGAATCTAATGTTTTAAATAGATGTTTTCAATGGATCTAATTAATAATGAATTAACTTGTATAAATCATAACTAATAATCTGTAAGTCAGAAAAATATGATATAATATGTTTTGGAATCCTAAGGATATAACCTAAAATATGGCATAGTTTTTGTAACCTAATTCACACATTAATAAAAAGGCTATTTTTAGGGTTTGTATAATTAATGGAAACCTAACCCTAATTCCATATATATGCCTAATAGGTGCTTTGGATGCCTAGGCTTAGATCTAGTTGGACTTTGGATCATTTGACTCTGAAGTTGAGGTATGTTTGCATCCCTGATTATTCTTGTTGAGCAATTATCCTATTTTTGTCTTACTTTTGGTCCCATGGACATTAGCCTACACATTATCTTGTTCTCTTGACATCATGCTTCATGTGAAGTATTTTATTTTGTTATTGATCTTGTGATCATAGATATTCTCTTGGAATCTTATTTTGTTGCCTTGGTGCAATTTGGACTTTTGATATTATATGCCAATGTGATGTGGATGTTTACTTTTTGATATGCCTACTGTGATGTGGAAGTTACTGGTTGACATGTGATGTCTCTTTCCCACTTTGAAGTGGATGTTTATATGTTTGTGTTGTCCATTGTGTGATGGCAACCTTGATAATTCAGACCATACTTTCTACTTGCCTCTACACTAAACATGATATGTGATTCAGTAGCACTAGAGTAGTGTAAATTACATTGGTTTTTGGGTGTGTGCCCTTTATGTTCATGGGATGGTGGTGGTGGTGCCCCATACCCGAGTTTCAAGGATGTGAAGCCTTGGTTCAAATTTTATATATATTGGGAGTTTGACGGTGAGTCATTCTCTATCAGGTTTTCAAGGATGTGAAGCCTTGGCCGCCTTTGTGTTTATATTGTTCTAGGGCTATGCTTATCTCACATGCATGCAGGTTATTGATGATTGTGGGGTGTGTGCCCTACTCTCTTTATGTGCCAGTATTGCACATTCTTTATTGTTTTGTTTTATGGCAAGTATCCCTTTTGTTATGATCTTATTCTTTTATACCCGATTGGGTGGTACTTATCTCTTGTATGGGAAGCCTTTTATTTTGATGTCCCTCATTATCTATAAATTGCTCAATTTGCTTTTTAGTATGCACATACCAGCTTTTGCTGATGTTTCCTTTTGTTTCTCTTTTGCTGGGGTATGCTTCCAACCCTAGGTGGAGGACATGGATGGCTTGACATGTGGACCCAGACTTAGATTGTAAAGTTAAATCTTGGAGACAATTTTGAGGTGGTTTATATTTCCTCTACATGGATCCTTATGATGTAAGTTAAGATGTTCTCTTGTTTTATAATTGAATATAGTCAATTTTTTTCTTCCGCTGTTATACTTTGGTCTTTTGATTACCATTAATAAAGATTTGAAAATTTACACCCACTCCAACATACCTTCTGAGTGTGTTTGGACTGGAGGTTCTATTGTTCAAATTTTTAGTAAGGAAGTGGTTTCACTTCTTTAAAGAGACACTTCAAATTTTTCTCAATCTCCCATGTATACAATTCCTGAAAACATGAAAAAATATAATCCTTGGTCTTCAGCTAATAGACCCACACCTTCCTAGATACATAATCAATAAATGTTATAAAATATCTATTGCCACCCAATGAATACACCTCAAATGGAATAGAGATATCTAATGAACCAACTGTAGAAATTGTAACTTCACATTTGATCTTGTCTTGAAAGAAATACACTAGCGCTTTCTTGTGTGACATGAATCACATGAACTGAGACTAATTTCCATGACACAAGAAATAAATGCATGTTTTTATAGAAGATGTAGGCCTTTCTCACTCATATTTCCTAGTTTTATGTTCCATAGATCTACCAGATGATCTTCAACCATATGTATATCACTGCCTTTAAGCACTTTAAGTTGGGTCTTCTATAAAATGAGACACAATTTTTCTCATACAATAATAAATCCCTCCTTTGTAATCCTACATTTACCCCCACCAAAATCTAGAAAACAGCCTTCTTTATCAAATAAAGAACTAGGTATCAAACTTAGCCATAAATCTAGAACATAACAAGCATCCTTGAGTGTGAGCGTGCAATTGACACTTGTCCAAAAACAAATATCTCCAATCCCTATAATTATAGAGAAGATGAAATGTCCCATATTCACCCTTTCAAAGTCTCTCTTATTTTATTAAGTAAATAACTCTTTACTTGGTGATGCATGATAAGAAGCTATAGCATCCACTACCCACTTAGAATCATCATCATCAACATGCAAACACTAAATCTAGACTGTGAAAACCACATTGTCATCATCATTCATTTCTTATAAAACTATTTTTGTAGTATTCTTGTCTCCATCCTTCTTGTCTTTTCCTTCGGACCCTTATTTCTTTGTCAAGACTTGCAATATTTCTTGAAATGACCCAACTTGTCACAGTGGAAGCTTCCTCTACACTTTGAATTGAACCTGCTACAAGACTTCCTATGATCTTGGGACTCACCACAACTCTAAGATATGCCATGGTCTCTCTCTCTCTCTATCAACACCCATTCTCTCTATGAAGTGTACCTTTTACCAATTGTCACTTGAGGCATGTCATCAAGTATATTTATTCAGTAGACTACTCTTCACCTAATCAAATGTCAATTTCCCTTCCTTTTTAGAATTGTTGACTATCATAACAAGCATCTTGCAAATATCATGTAATGAACCCAAAAGAAGTAGTGCTTGAAATTATTCATCAAGAACCATCATGGACCCCAATTGATTTACAAGGCGCTAAAATCCATTCATATACTTGAAAAATCTTGTAACATCCCAATACTTCAGGTTGACCCACTTGCTAATCAAGAAAGCCTTATTTGTGGAAATCTTCTACACATTAATTTCTTGGGATTTTCCCACAGATCTATTGTATTGGTCTTGTAAGACCCATGACCTAGATTTTTCTTGATCTTGCTTGATTAACATAATAAGATGCTTGACACCTTAATAATTATGTGATGTGCCTTAATAACATTTTACAAGCTTGTGTTTTTAATTTGACCTAGTCTGGATGTTGTTTGAGCTAGTTATGATATATGTGTGTTGTTGTGGGCCAATTTGCAATTTACCCAGGTGTAGGGTTTATCTTGCAATTTGTCACATTTTGATGTGCCTCTCATACCTTGGCATAATGTTGGAGAGCTTGGAGACTTTAGGCATTTTGTGGCAACTTGATTTGAGAGAGAGGTGTTGACACCATGTGTTGATGTTTAGGGTTTTGCTTAGATGCCTTGTGTAGATGGTTGACTTTACTTGTATGTTGACCCTTGAATTTTGGTTTTTAGCAGCCACCTAGAGGTTCCTTTGGCCTTTCTCTTTATGGTCTAATAGGTTTGGGTGTACCTTATGTTCTCTTTGACCGATGGTGTCTTGGACCCAAGTGAGGTCGATGTTTTTCCTTAGTTTTCTCTTCGACCATTTGAGTTTTGAATCAATTTTCCTTCGATCGATGGCCCTACTAGACCAGGGTGGTCGATGAGCTTCCTTGGTTTTAATGATCCTTTTTGTATGCATGTGTTTAGTGCTTGCATGGGGGATATATGAAGGACAAGTGGCACGTTTGGTTGGACACCTAACTTTTCTTCCCTCTCTCTACCCTTGGATATATATATATATACCCCTTCTTTTGCATGCAAGTGATCTCTTTTGAACCCTATTTTTTTCTCTCATCCTTTGATCTTGTCCCTTGTGATCTTGGTGGTATAAATAGAGTGTTAAGAGTCATGTTGAGAATGATTTTATTGAAAATGTATAGTGGAAAGATAATGTGTAGATATACCATCTCTGCTCTCAGAATGGAATGAACTTTGTGTTTGGGCTGCAGTCAAATGTTTATTTCATCATTTATGAGAGAGCGAGATTGGGTTGGCATATGTTATGCTTAAAGTTAACATATGAGAATGAATACCTTAAGTTAGGTTTTAATGACATGGTCTAGGGTTGGAGTTGTTACCTCACCCTTATGTGAAAATAAATGAATAAAAGGTTGGAAACCAAGGTGAAAAGATAGTCACCAAGTGGAATTGAAAGGACAAATGAAAAATATACTTTGAATTGTGATGCGATGATTTTGAGTCGCATTTGTAGACCTTTTTCATATGTGTTTTATGCTTTAATTAGTCATTTTCATGGTTAATATCGCATAATTCATCTATTTTGGTCTTTGCTATCATTTTATGTCAAATCTCCCTTATTACATCGTTTTGAGCATTAATTGTCAAAATATTATTATTTGTGTGAATTTATTTGGTTCCATGTTTGAATTTCAAGACAAACGAGTATTTGCTTCCGTCGATACTATCAACGGAAGTCGATACCATCGACATGGTTACAGGTTGCCAGCCGAGAGGAGCAGCAAAGTGTCGATACTATCGACTTTGATGTCGATGGTATCGAGTCACCTTCAGGTTGCTGGCGAAGAAGCTGTCGATAGTATCGACCACAAGTCGATACCATCGACGCACGGAGGCTACAACGACACAAAACGACAAAACCGTCGCTACAGGGTAGTTGATACCATCGACCCAAGTCGATAATATCGACACCACATCAGGCACTCGGACGAAAGGAAAGAAGGGCTGCCGCTACCACACTGGGTCGATACCATCGACCCGAGTCGATGGTATCGACACCGGCAGATATGCGTTTGATTCAGATTGATCCCAATCGGACGGTCGTGGTTAATTAGCGACCTAATGAGGGAGTTATACCTAATGACGGCCGCCCAGACGTAAGGGGGATCTCATGAGCCATTGCACGAGTACCGAGGAGCAGTAGAGAGGAGAACGGAGGCCAGAAGCTCATACCAGTTGATTCGGACGCCGCAGAAGATGGATTTCACCACCGAAAGGCAGGAGAACACGTGTTCTACACAAAGGATCAACCGGTTCTTCTCCGTTCAGGGGTTTCACCTCTCAATTCACGTTTTTCACATGTTTTCCCCTATTTCTACCATGTACTTGTGTGAGATGAACATGCGGGGCTAATCCCCTTCTTCTTTAGGACCGGGAGTAGCCCGGGTTCTCATTGTATGACAATTTTATTGTAGTAATTCATATTTTATCTCTTAAATCCATGGTAGTTTCGTTTTCTCAATATATTGTTATGCTTTATCACCATAATAATAACCTAATGCCTTTAATCACTTTGAAAGAAGGATTAACGGCTGAAAAGAGACGAAATATACATTAATCGATAAATCCCTTGACCAAGGTGGTGTAAAATTAATGGTGGATACTGAGAGATCATTCATAATGCACCTAGTTTAGGGTATAGGTTACTACGATGGTGGAACCGACCTAAACCTAGGTAGTGAATTGCACCACGACAGTGGGTAATTCTATTTTCAGGCCACTACCCGGATAGAGAGATAAAATTGAGGCATTGTATAAAATCTAATACAATGAAAACCCACGGTGAAACCGCAATCCCAAAGATACCCTTTTGAATTGATTAAATTAACATTTAATCGATCGTTTGTTTAATTTTGTTTTTGTTTTCTTTTATTTTTAACAACAACCCTAAATTTGTTATTCGGCTTAGCTGATCGCAAATAGTTAGTAGGAGTCTCTAACAATTCCGAGTATCCCTGTGTTCGACTCGGGCCTCACAAAGGCATGTACTACTCGACGCGTTCACTTGCATTTTAGAGCACAGTAAAATTGCGTCAAATTGAATTCAAGTATCAATCTTAATAATAATGAGACGAGATTGTATATCAGTAAAAGATGTAAAGGGTTGCTAGCCCTAAGTTGTGAAATCAAGTTGAGTTCACATTCATCTTAAAGCTTACTAGGTTTGAATTTTTGGGACAAAATTTCTTTTAAGGAGGGGGTGAATGTTATATCCTCAGTTTTGGAAAAAATTAAATGATATAAATGTAAACCATGTTTTGATAAATAAAACCCCCAGTGGTATTATTGAGGGAATAACAATATGGATCACCTTTGTGGCATGGGTGCTTGTCTCAAAAGTTCAATAAATAAAAGGAACTTGTAAATGAATTGATAATAATGGCCTTTTGTTATGATAAATTAAATAATTGTCAAGTTTCCAAAAGAAATACGATTTATGGTGTTTTAGATAATTGTAGGACAATTATCTAGATGACATTGGCAACACCATGATTGAGGCAACAAACAAGCATATTTTAGTTTGTCTTCTTATATACTTGAAAATAATAATGATAAGAAAGAGAATTCTAAAACCATGGGATTAAAGGACATTCCATAACATAATGGTAGTTCTAAGGAAATAAGTTTGGTATATAAAAGACATCCAAATTTATAAATATGAATTGCCATGATATAATTGACATAGATGATATTACATGATAATGATGTTGTTTTTAAAAAAAATGCTTTAAAATAGGAAGTTTTATGTATATAAGACGTCAATATAATTTGAGAAAGATAATGCTAGCTTTGCATGAAACAAAGGTGAATGATTTAAAAGATATATCAAAGAGAGAAATAAAAGGAACTATCTAGATCCCCAAATATTAAGTGCCATATTTTGGTGTGCCTTCCTTTATGGATTTTGGTGTGGAAACCAAGTAAAGTTGGCATTAATTAATGGAGATATGTGTCTCCATTTTGGGAATCTATGGAATGATTTACTTTTGAAAACTATAGATATACATATTCTTTCCTCTGAGTCCTTTGCCTTCAACATGAGAAAGAGAAAGTTTAGTAAGGGAAAGTAAGAAGGAAATAATGTAAACAAGTCATATAATTACAGTAAAGATGAAGTAGAAAGTAATTAATACTAGAAAGAGGAACAACCACAAAGGAAGTGAGATCCCTATAAAGGTCAGATATATATAGGTAGAAGTGACTACCCTTCCCATGTATCTGACCGGCCTAAATCGCGCGTCCTAAAATTGGAGGCGGATTTGAGGTAGTCGAGCTTTTACATTTATAACTTGAAACCTTCTAGGACCCCGCAACTTTGTTTACGGGGTCGAAGTAGATAGACGGGGTTGAACACAGGGACAAGGGTGGTAGTGTTGAGAACACTAAATCGACACGCTACACTTCGGCAAGGATAAGAGATGATAAAATTCCCAAAAGAGAACAGCAGAACAAAATCGATAAAACAAAAGAAAACCCTATCTCCAACTGGAGTTACAAGGAAAACTTAGGTTTTAAGCATTTATCAGTTTTTAGGGGTTTTCATGCAACGGAAACAGAGAGATAATACTAAAGATAAAGCAAGGTACCAAGGGGAAAGCTTCGGTAAAACAAGCGGCGGAAGGAACAATCATGTACCCCTCCTCTCGAAGCGGATACCTCTAATAAGGCATCAACACCACTCTCGAGGTTGTTGGACTTAAATTAGAGTGGAAAGGTCACTAAAGCAACTCCGATTCTGCGCACTCTCATACTCCAGAATCGAACCAAACACTAGAGCCACAACACCTCTCTCGAGACTGTTGCAACGGGAAAATACGATACGGTAGCTAATCGAAACGTGATCCAAGCGTACAAGCTAGAGTTCAGATATTAAACATAGCAATCATCCAATAAAGGTACCAAACATAGAGTAGCAGATAATTAAACTCTTCTATTTCCACAGACAAATAAAAGGTCTTGATTACATTGCGTAAAGTAAGGAAATAAATGATAGAATTAAAGGATAAACGTCACCCTCCTGATATAGAAGGTCGACAGGCTACAGCTGACCCTCCGGCCTGATACCGGGCAGGACCCTAGCCCGATACAGCCGTGTCGGGAAGCACACCCTCTCAGGCGGCACACGGTGATGGGCCGGTTGTATTGTGCGAGAACCCTGGCCTGATACGGTCATGTCGGGCGGCACCCTCTCGGGCGACACGTCATGACGGGCGACACGTATTGGGGTTAGTATCGTGTCGGACTAAAGTGAGGTGTGTCTAGTATCAGTCACTTGTATCCAGAATCTACGTTATGTCGGCCGATATCGGCCTGCAGTGGTGCTCGGGACGACACTAAGTGAACCATTCCCTCCCTCTCGGGATGGGGAAATGCTCACCTAGTGTCGCCCGTTACAACCACTGAGGCACGATACTCTTGCTCTTGAAGGTTTCCTCGGGAAGATTCACGCAGGGTTCTGACCTGTCTTTTCGGCTCCCTGTAGTTGTTATTTATAGGCAGCGGTTGGGGAAGTTATGGTGCATAGGGCGCCACGTGTCCTCCTTATTATCACATAGTTGGTGGACGGCTGACGCAAGTATCGCCCGGCACAAGGATGTCGGCTGTTGGGCGTCGTGGCGAGAGGCGCCTGCCGGTGGGTGGCTGGTATTGCGCGGCACGTTGAGAAGTCGTGGCGCGCTCGGCTCCCTGTCGGGTAAAGAGGTGTGTCATCTAATGGCTCCTTCTTGCGCGGCATCCTCACGTCGTGCGTCGACGTATCGCGTTACCCTGTCAGGCAGTGCGCATATCGGCCGGCTGGGAGGCCGATGCAGGTGGAATCATGTTTGTGGGACGGGACGGCCTTATTGATGATAAATGTGTCAAAATGGGAGGAAAACACTGCAAAATACGGAAATATTGAATTAAGAGCGTTGTTTGGCCTGTTATTGCAAAAGTACATATAAAAGAGAGGAAAGTAGTTTAAAAGGGCAGTTTTGATAACAAAATAAGGGTTAAAAACATCACAAAATTTGGTGTTATCAACTCCCCCAAACTTAGCGTTTTGAGTGTCCTCAATCAATATTTAAATTTTCTTTTGTGATGCTTCTTCTTGCTCGGTGTAGTTTTTAGTTTAAGAGGTAAAACAAGAATCACGATGCCTTTAGGGATAATGTTGCCCCATTACGAACAAAAGACCTTGCGTTTTCTGCCTTATTATTTCAGTAAAAAATTTCTCTACAACTTCAACGAGACTTTTGTGTATGACTCCGAAGTTAGCTTTCACACCAAACAGCTTTTAGGGGTAGAAAGTTGTGTATAGGGTAGGCTAAGGCTTTTTGGGGTTTTTCTTGTTTCCCATTAGTCCATCCAGGTTAGGGTCCGTTAGCGGGCAAGTGGTCCCTGCAGTCCAAGCCAGTTGGCTTTAGAGTAGTGATTTCACATCCTACATACCACTGCCCCGGATCTACCATGCCTAAAGATGGGTACTTTTGGACGACAAGTGTGTATATATATTTTTCTTTTTCTTTTATTGGGCACAACTCTCATGCTTTTATTCACTCTCATAAGGCTACTTTCTCTTTTTGGGATTTTTGTTGGGTAAGCAAAAACAAAAGGATTTTTGTTGTTTGGGCAGCTTTTTCCTTCTCCATACTCATCTCTTAGCTGTTGCGAGATTATTATTTTTTTGAAATTTTTGGCACGGAAAAATGTAGTCTTTTGTTGTTTGAGGCAGCATTATCAGAAAGATATAACAAAACTTGCATCTCGTTAAGCACATAGAAAACAAACTTGGCAAGAAGTCACATCAGGTTTTTACTAATATAGCGACTTTTTATATATGTAGGGAACAAAATAAGCAAAAAATTTCAAAATTTTTATATGAGCATGGGTACATACAGATGATATAGGAGAAGAATGAAATGACACAAAGGGTGGAGGTGAAGAAGAAAAATTTTATACCTCCCTCA
The DNA here is from genome assembly GCA_963693085.1 of Alisma plantago-aquatica. NCBI lineage: Eukaryota > Viridiplantae > Streptophyta > Magnoliopsida > Alismatales > Alismataceae > Alisma > Alisma plantago-aquatica. Next base: position 875,670,282 of record OY856412.1, on the reverse strand, counting down.
CTAGTACATGGGTACCCCCCCCCAAACTTACTCCACTCTCTGTCCCAAAGTTGTGAAGTAGATAAGGTAGGGTAATGTTGATCCAATGAGGGTTAGCCGGTGAGCGCGCCTGCATCAGATAGCAGCTCCCACACATATTCTCCTCTTTTGTTGTGATAATCGATGTGGTGGAGCTGGTCAAGCGTTGCTTCATTTGCTATCCATTCCAGGACAAAGATGCCGCAGTCGTTAGATAGGGGAAGCTGTTGCGGACTGCGGTGGCAGAATTGGAGTTCGTGCCATTTGCTTGCTTGCGTGTCCAGGAATGGTTGGATCATCTTTGACACCTCGTCGTAGTATTTTCGAGCTAAGCGTTCGACGGATGACAACAGTTCTGATGTACACGGCACTGGATGATTTTTATTGCTGTCCGAGCTGTTGTAAAAGATTCCTGCTCGTTGCTGAGTGTACATTGTCAGGAGCGTCCAATGGTTATAATGCAGGATGGGCAGAAAAATTTTGCTAAGGACCCCGCTCTCCAACTCTGCCAAAAAATGTGGCTTTGCTCCTGTTTCATCGGCGAGGCAAACGTCATTGAACAGCATAGGATGAGCTATGTATGCGTGTTCGAACCTTGGCTGTAATGTTTGGATGTAAACAGCCGCCACAGATACAGCCAAGCATCCTCCTTCTTTTACCATGTCCCTTAAATCATCAACCAGGACTACGACATCGCCTGCCTACATCTGCCGGGGTAGAATCTGTTAACTTCAGAAGGATTTCATTTACCTGCTCCTGTGTGAGCGTAGCGCATGAGAAGCGGTCGAAATTTTTGATTAGCCCTTCTGTAGTTTTAGTCAAAGCAGTGTCTTCCATCCCGTGCACTTTCCGTAGGGTCTCCAATTGCTTGCCTGCCCCATAGGTGTCAGTTGCCATCTCCGCTTCTCTCTCTGGGCAGCTGCTGGATTTTGAAGATTCGTCTTCTTGGTCACTGTCCAGCAGCCCATCAAGTACCCCTACGTCTCGGAAATAGCGTCCGTCTTTAATCAACAGCATGGCATATGTGCTCCTTTGGCGATAGAAGCATGTGCCCCTAAGGTCCCCCAAGTTTCCAATTGTATTGAGCACCTCTATGGCACTTAAGACGACGAAGGTGCTATTTCCACTTCCTTCTTTAGCCTGGACGGGGAAGTCGCAGATGGAATAGAAGTTCCAAACACCGTCGTGACGTTTGGCTCCTTACTTTATAGCTCATAGAAGACGCATCGGTAGAAGCCTCAGATTTTTGTCCTCCGGGCGGATGAAAACATTCCCAGAGCGTGGCACCTCATTACTGCTGCAGCTCAACAGTTGGACACCGTGGTTCCTTTGGTCTGCCACGCAGAGGAACCATATGTTGTGGTGCTTGTACAGTGCCAACACGAGGTTTGGGTTATGCTCGTTGATGTGCTGCAGCATGTTGGCCACCGCAGCAGAGTCTGGTTCTCCCCACATCAGCTTTCTTGCTAAGGTCGGGGTGGCGTTGTATATTGTCTTCCGACCTGTCATGCTGTCGATATTTTCTATTATCGCATTTTCAAGGACCCTAAAAAGCCTTTTGCCGACGACGGTAGATGAGCGAAACATGCTGCGGAGTGCTCCCCGTCGTGCGGAAAAGTAGTCGTCTCTCCAGACGACGTCTTCTTCATCTGCCTGCGATCTTAGGACCTTGTTTAGCAGTTTCTGGTCTCTGATTGTCAGGCAGCCGATGACCCTTCTATCGAAGTCGCCCATCTCAAAGGAAGGTATCTCCGACGGCTCAGCGGACTTATCTTCCATCGAGCGTCTTCCTCAGGGGAGGTGTCTTTCATTGGCTGCATAAACATCCCCCTTTTCTCCCTCCGACTCATTAGAAGAGTCCACCCGATGCTGATATCTCCGTTATCATCTTCAATTTCATCCAGGGGGCTGAGTGATTTTCTTCCTCCAGACTTAGGGAGCTCTCCTGTCCTGCTGGAGCTCTGTTAGTCGACCTTGGTTGTGTCCCCTCCTCAGGCATTGTGGATTGCTCACTGGAGGCGGAGGAGTACGCTGATCTCAAAGAGGATGTTGATGAAGAAGATGGAGAGCCACAGCTAGGAGGCGATGGCGACCTTCTCGGCTGCCTTCGGTGCGGATGGTCGTCCCTCCTGTCCAGCCTCTCCTCAATTTTGTCGAGGCGTTGGAGAACTTGCTGAAGCGTCACAGTGAAAGTCTCTAGTCCACGGGGAAGGCTAGCTAGAGTCAGCAGCTCTCATTCTTGGCTATTCAGCCTGTCTTGGAAAGATGCAAACTTGTGGGTTAAGGAAATACAGATAGCTGAGTTGTTATCTGTTACCTCCCGCAAGTAGTCGAGCTCGTGCCCTAGCATCTTCCCAAGCGACGGAGGGGTTCTTGTGGGTCTCCTTTCCGTCCTCACGACACCTTGCTCACGTGATGGCCTACCGGATGAGGTAGAGTCTATCTCGATTGTTCACGATGCAGATGCCGTCGGGCGAGGCGACGGCGCTCTTGCGGTCGTCACTGTCTCGCCTTCTTGTCGTGATGGAGATGGACGTCGTGTGGGCGGATGGTGCTCCACCTCTACGCTAGTGGCGATCTCCTCAGCAGCTGCAACAGGAGACACCGGCGGCAGTGTCGGCGTCAGCTGTGCACCCTCGAGCTCCATCTGGAGGACCTCGCGTACACCTCATTGCTGGTGTTCGGCTGTTGTTCTTCTGCCTCTACAGGAGTTACAGGAATTTTGGGGGCTGCGGCTATCTCTTCCACGGCAGCTCCCGTAGTTGTTGTCTCGGCGACCTCAACGATCACCGATTCTTCCTCAACCATTCTAGGATTTGTCATGGTAGTGGCTAGTATAGAAGGAGCGACGACGGCTCTAAAAGCTCCTGCCGTTGGTAGCTCTGGAATTTCTGCTGGCTCGGTGCGAGCCGTTAAAGCTTTTTCCCACCTCAGACCGAGAGGAATTGGTTCTCCTCTTGTGATCGCCCTTTCCTGGGCTCTGGTGGTGGCGGTGTAGGCTGCGTCTATCACCACAGCTTCAATCTCCGCGGCAGTGAAGACCAGCTTCTCTGCATCGTAGGTGGCGCAGCGAGGGATAGGGAGGAGTATGTTCGTTCTTGCACATTTGTAGAAGTAGTCTCTTCCTTCCTTCCTTATGATACTGGCCCTCATCAGGTATTTGATGTCGATCATCTCATCGCCCTTCGTCCTTGAAAGGTTGTGCGGCTCCTTTGGGTACCCTAGCCCTGTCGTGATCAGGTTGACGATGCCACCCATACAGTATTCCTTGGTGGCATCCTTTATCGGGTGCAGCCTGTTTAGAAAGAACCACCCGAGGTTGATCACTCTTCCCTCCATTATGTGCCACATGACGTGGAGTTCTTCGGTGTAGATATTGCTGGATTCGTTCTTGCTGAACATCAAGCACGCTACCTGTTTGTGTACAATTCTCCAAAAGCATGAATGCACGGCCGCCACCTTGCTCCTCGGCTTAAATGACGATTCGTCGGTTAGCTTATTCCAGAGCTCCATGGGATTGAACCCGTCTCCTTCAGTTATTCTCTCACTGTTATCCATTAGATTCTTCTCCTCCTCGCCGGAAGAGAAGATTTTGTTCAGCAGCTTCTCGGAGATGGCGTGCTACGAGTTGTATAGTCGGGCTTGGAGTCTATCTGCTCCGCCGTACTCTTCTTTTTCTACAGCTGAGTTCTTCACTCGGCGGAGAGATGACATGAACTCTCTCGTGAGTCCCGTATAGGAGGACGATCGTCTGAGGCAGATCTTCCTTAGCCCCGACGCAGCAAGGACGCCCTTCAACCTTTCAAATATACCCAGCTCGGCGAACGAAGCCTGGTGGCAGATGCTTCTCGGTCTGTAGACCTTGGTTGCCATCTCAGCATAACGGTGTGTGTTCTTGTCGTCCCTCGGCACGAACCTTCCTGGCATATATTCCAAGGATTCTGCCACTATTGTAGGAGTGGTGATTGGAGTCGCTGCTTCTCCTACCCTCGCCCTCTTTTCTGCAACTGACGGCCCGGCTGCTTCTGGATTCGGGCATTTTTGCCTGACGGTGGTTGCTTCGGAGGTGACCCTCCTGCCGTGCTCATCAACCTGGACAACTGTCTGCTTGATGCGGGCCATTCCTATTAACAAATTCTTTGATTAGTTAAAATGTGTTGATGTTGAAGAAAAAATTAAACTGAAGGCACGATAAGAATTGGATTGATACGACAATGATCCATGCCACTATATCGGGCGATACTAGGTTTTCATAGATTAAGGCTCGTGCCCGATACGAGATATGTGTATCGTCTGCCACGTCGAAAGAATTTGAAAAATAGGACGATACGGCTAGAACTGTCCGTCAGGAAAGATGTCCGACATGGGTGTGTCGGGCGATAAGGTTCGCGAAAAACGAACGCCCGATACGGGGCCTGATAGAAAAACAACGTATCGTGTGACATCAAAGAAAATGGGGTGGTTGTGGAGGGCGGCACGGTTATCGCCCGACATGCGTATTGGGCAGAGACGGCTAAAAGTGTGTCGCGCGGCACATGTGTCAGGCGATACGAGGAAAAGCTCTTCTGTGCTTGCATGCCCGTTATGTAATGCATGATAGGGCGGTCGTGTCGGGCAAGATAGGGTGATATCACTATCGAGCTATACCTTTGTTGTTTCCTTAGGCTTTTGCGCTACACGAGAGCGGGAAAGTGTTGTACGATATGGGAGCAAAAGAAGGAAGTTATAGAACGATACCCGTAGGTAAAACAGTGAAAGCAGAAGCCCGACATGGTAAAACTTCGCCGCTATATATAGCGATCCGACCTGGGGTAAAACTGGTAATTCGGGGACGCGCGTCGGCCGTTGGGATAAACCATTCCTGAGACGGGCAGTCCATCCGGCACGACCCTTGCAACGCCTGAAGTACCACTGCCTGATATGAGCATGCTCCCTGCATCGGTTCGGTCGCTGCCCGATACGACTCTTCGGAGCAAAAATTAAGAGGAAGAACTTTAAAACAAAGCGAGCAAAAGTGGTCGATGAGTAAAACATCATTGGCCTAAGGATAAGATCCCGGCCTCAGATGGCATTACCCATCCCGGTCTATAAAAACAAAGCGGTGGCCCATAAAATAGAAGAGTCAGTGCATGTGGCACATGCACTGACTCGGGCCTTATTACAGTCCATAATGTTTGCAATGTTTGTTTTGTAGGAAAGTAAATTGCAGCCTATTCTAGGAAAGAAAATAAAGCTCGGGCTGAGCGATGTAGTCCTTGTCTCCATCTTGACGGCTCCAGCCTTTTCACTCTTCCACTCATGGAGTCATCCATCTTCCTACAACTCAATCCTCGTTCCCTTTTGTCACTGCTCCGCCTTCTTTATCGGTTCAGTATTTGATGGAATCTTCCCTGACGGGTTTTGATTAACTCGGCCATTTGAGCTAGTTACTGATCAATCTGGCGCTGATGTGTTTGCATGTCCGCCATTTGTACCTGCAATGAGTTCAAAACTCCCGAGTTTGATAGCGCGCTCTGCGCTAGTTGGTTATTGATGGTGTCTTGCCTTTTCACGAAGTCAAACAACTGGCCAACCACATCCGACTGGCCGGAAACCTTGTCATGTTCCTTGTTTGGTACTTGGTACTTGGCTTGGCTTTGGAAATTACCTTTGTTTGTCTGAAAGGGGGTGTTCTTAGCGTACTGGTCGGGTCCTCCCCTCTTCTCGAACATTTGGGGTGGCTTAGACGAGCCATGCAACTGATGTGAATTCTCGGCTGCATCCTTGTTGCCGTATCTGAAACGGGGGTGGTCCGACCTCTTAAAATTCACAAAAGAGACATTTTCAGTTTCTTTGGCCTCGGATTCAGAATCGCTTGATGCTTCCGGTCAGGTGTAGATGCATTTATCTACCCCATGGCCTCCTTCTCCACATGTCACGCACTTCATCACTTTTTCCAACTACTTCTTTCCTTTACCATCAGATTCCCTTAGCTGCTTGACATCTGTCGCTATCCTCTGTATCTGAGAAGTTATAGACTCCAGAGCCTTGGATTCAAGAGAGGGTCCTTCACTTACCTTCTTAGCCTGCCCTCTGTCAGATCTATCATACTCAGCGCCGGCCTGCAGCTCGGCCATGTTTTTGATGATCCTTTCAGACTTGCTCGGCTTTTTCCCTAGGAAGTCACTTCCTGCTGCCGCATTTAGTGACACCCTTTCATCGGGAGTCAGACCATTATAGAAGGTTATGACTAGGAAACCCTTCTTGTAGTTATGATGAGGGCAATCCCTGTGATATTCCTGGTATTTTTCCCAGGCATCGTGGAGGTTTTCATTGGGCTTCTGCATAAAGGAGGTTATCCTCTGTCTATTCCTCACAGTCCTCTCAGTTGGATAGAACTTGTTTACGAAAGCATCTGCCAGAGCTCCCCATCCATTTAAGGCTTGGTGGGGCAACCCCAGATACCACGATAGAGCTTTGTCTTCCAGGGAGAAGATGAAGCCCTTGCAGTAAATGACTTCCTGGGGAACCCCCCACATCTTTATGGTGTCGCAGATATTCTTGAAGGCATCTAGGTGGTGGTAAGGGTTGTCATTCTTGGAACTCCCCCTGAAGCTTTTATTTTGGATCATGGAGATCACAGATGGCTTGAGCTCAAAATTTGCGGTGTTGAAACGCGAAATAATGACTGGACACTGGGAATTGTCAACTGTCGTGGAGGCTAACTCCCTCAGGGTTTTCTCCTCTTCGTCTGAATCTTCACTGTTGCTTTCCTCTCGGCGTTGTTCCTGGTTATTGCGATTTCTTCTTTGCCTCTGACGGTGACGGCGTCTGTGTCGGTGATGGTCCTCCTTGTACTCTCCCGATTCTGGATCTTCATGTTGAGCATTACCGTAATACCGGTCGTCGCCTTCAGGTGGAGGCGAATCAGGCCTCCTCCCTTGGTGTTCGCCTCCAGAATGTTGGGGTTCAACACGAGGAGGCATATGGGATGGATTTGGTGCTCAGTTAAACAGTGTGCTTTCCTTCTGAGTACCTAAAAAATAGCACGAAAAAATCAAGTCAGAAAATTGAATTATTTATTTCAGGCAAAGAATAATGATAATAACTAAGGAAAGAAAAGAGTGTTGTCAAGCTCCTTTCTAAGCCTGAGGCACGGGGTGTAGTTAGTGGATTCGGATTCGTCAACAATTCCATTTTGCCTTGTCCCCGGCAACGGCGCCAAAAAGTTGACCGGCCTAAACCGCGCGTCCTAAAATTGGAGGCGGATTTGAGGTAGTCGAGCTTTTACATTTATAACCTGAAACCTTCTAGGCCCCCGCAACTTTGTTTACGGGGTCAAAGTAGATAGACGGGGTCGAACACAGGGATAAGGGTGGTAGTGTTGAGAATGTTGAATCGACACGCTACACTCCGGCAAGGATAAGAGATGATAAATTCCCAAAAGGGAACAGCAGAACAAAATTGATAAAACAAAAGAAAACCCTATCTCCAACTGGAGTTACAAGGAAAACTTAGGTTTTAAGCATTTATCAGTTTTTAAGGGTTTTCATGCAATGGAAACAGAGAGATAATACTAAAGCTAAAGCAAGGTACCAAGGGGAAAGCTTCGGTAAAACAAGCGGCGGTAGGAACAATCATGTACCCCTCCTCTCGAAGCGGGTACCTCTAACAAGGCATCAACACCCCTCTTGAGGTTGCTGGACTTAAATTAGAGTGGAAAGGTCACTAAAGCAACTCCGATTCTGGGCACTCTCATACTCCAGAATCGGACCAAACACTAGAGCCACAACACCTCTCTCGAGGCTGTTGCAACGGGAAAACACGATCTGGTAGCTAATCGAAACGTGATCCAAGCGTGCAATCTAGAGTTCAGATATTAAACATAGTAATCATCCAATAAAGGTACCAAACATAGAGCAGTAGATAATTAAACTCTTCTATTTCCACAGACAAATAAAAGGTCTTGATTACATTGTGTAAAGTAAGGAAATAAACGACAGAAATAAAGGATAAACGTCGTCCTCTTGATATAGAAGGTCGACAGGCTACAGCTGACCCTCCAGCCTAATATTGGGCAGGACCCTATCTCGATACAGCCATGTCGGGCGGCACACCCTCTCAGGCGGCACGCGGTGACGGGTTGGTTGTATCGTGCGAGAACCCTGGACTGATACGGTCATGTCGGGCGGCACCCTCTCGGGCGAAATGCCACGACGGGCAACACGTATCGGGGTTAGTATCGTGTCGGGCTAAAGTGAGGTGCGTCTAGTATCGGTCACTTGTATCCAGAATCTTCGTTATGTCGGCCAATATCGGCCTGCAGTGGTGCTCGGGATGACACTAAGTGAACCATTCCCTCCCTCTCGGGATGGGGAAATGCTCACCTAGTGTCTCCCGTCACAACCACTGAGGCACGATACTCTTGCTCTTGCAGCTTTCCTCAGGAAGATTCGCGTAGGGTTTCGACCTGTCTTTTCAGCTCCTTGTAGCTACTATTTATAGGTAGCGGTTGGGGAAGTTATGGTGCACACGGCGCCACGTGTCCTCCTTATTATCACACAGTTGGTGGATGGTCGACGCAAGTATCGCCCGGCACAAGGATGTCGGTTGTTGGGCGTCATGGCGAGAGGCGTCTGCCGGTGGGTGGCCGGTATCGCGCGGCACATTGAGAAGTTGTGGTGCGCTCGGCTCCCTGTCGGGTAAAGAGGTGTGTCGTCCAACGGTTCCTTCTTGCGTGGCATCCTCACATCACGCATCGACGTATCGCGTTACCCTACCGAGCAGTGCGCATATTGGCCGGTTGGGAGGCCGATGCAGGTGGAATCATGTTTGTGGGTCGGGACGGCCTTATTGATGATAAATGTGTCAAAATGGGAGGAAAACACTGCAAAATACGGAAATATTGAATTAAGAGCGTTGTTTGGCCTGTTATTGCAAAAGTACATTTAAAAGAGAGGAAAGTAGTTTAAAAGGGCAGTTTTGATAACAAAATAAGGGTTAAAAACATCACAAATTTTGATGTTATCAGTATCTTCTCAAGATATATACCCTCCTTCTTGGGATAGATTTTTTCTCTATACGGACATCTCCGACTGTGAGAACCACTTGTAAGGGATCGGAGGAGGAGGGCAAAGCATTTCAGAACCCTCTGAGGCCTCGAGCTTGAGTTTCCGCAGAGAAAGTTTGTCAGTTGTTCTCTTAGGGTGGCAATCCGTCTGAGTCGTGAGATTGGGGGGTAAGATAGAATGGAATGACCAGGATGCCCCAGTCTATACACATAAAGGGGAGGGGTAATGCAGTCTTTAAGCACTAAGTTAAGGGGCCACCGAGCCATGTTTTAATATTTTGGTATTTCTAACATGCCAAGCTACAATTGGCTACATTAAGTATCATTTCGTAAAATTAATAGAAAATGATCAATAACACATAATTAGACAAATAATATATGAAAATGGATCAGGAGAAAATGTAGAATCCAAATACAATATGTTTGAAACCTAAATATTAACCCAATTCTAAATGTGGTGCAATATGTGCTAAAGTGGTGATTAATGTAGTTAAACCCTAGATTTGGGTATTAACATGTTGAATCCCTTAAGGTTGATGTATATCAAGGGGTAACACACACGAACCATGGAGGGGATGGTGATCATGCCCAACATAATATATCTAGTTAGGGTTTGAATATGTAAAGAATATACCAGTTCTTATGTGCAATACTTGATGCTTGTATGTGATTATCTTAGTTGCACATGTTATGGTTGCACCCCAGGTACATAATATAACTTGTTATACTTATTCACATTTTGTTTGTTGGTGCTTTAGTTACATGCTAATTATGAATATGTGAACATGTAATGAACTAGTTGGAAATTACCTAAAAGTATTAAAGATAAGTTGAAGGAGGATTAGATAGCTCGTTATTTCTTCTCAACAAGTATTAGTTTTACGAGAAACATCACTATATTATTTGTAAACAATATTTGGAATAAATGAAATTACTTATTGGTATTTATTATTTGCTAAGTCTGGATCCTTGGGAATATAGGTAATGGCTCTCAACTTGAAGGTATTTCTTAATTGAGGAACACTAAGAGTGAGGTCGTTGCATTTGGTACCGGAGCACCAGATTATTCAAATAATAATTTAATAGTTTATAATTTTAAGTAATCTGTAGAAATATGAGGGAATTGTTAGAGCATTTTCTAAAGGTGATGGTGTCTAGAAGAACCATGACATGGGGCTGGAAAACTTTTCCTCCGCGCCTCTAGTCGGCTTACGAGGACTCCCAGAACTGTGCATCCTGCTTGGCCCAAGTTGGAAGTCTTTGCTCGAAGTAAAATACGTTTAGGGTTTCTTCTCATCTCTTTCTTCTACTTCTCATCCTCTTCCTTAAATAAACCTTAAAAGAAACTTCTCTCATCATCTCAAGTTAAGGTTTTTGATAAGAAGTAGGATTAAGACATCCTCTTTAAATTAAGCTACATGTAATGTGAAATGATAATGTGCATGTAAATAATAATGTACAAGTGATGTGGAATAATAATGTACATGAAATGCAAAAATATTGATGAGGTAAAGAAAAATAGTTATGGATTTTTCCTAGCAAGGGTAAACCATGGATGGGACTAGGGTTGGTTTGGGAAAACCCTAGTGGGAAAAGGGACATGAAAACCCTTAGAGATAGGGTGTAGTCTCTAACCCTTACATAAAACCCTAAACATGAGAAATGGGAGTAGAATGGGTAAAATGGAAACTTTACCGATATGAACCCTAATTAGGGTAAGAGTAATGAGATGTGTGTGAATGTAGAGAGATGTATGAATGATGCATATGAAAAAGTAAGGATTTTATGAGATATAAGCAACATATGAATAATGCATTTATAGATGTAACCTGCTCAAATTTATATTGATCTAAGGTGAGTTAAAGAGCATGGCATGGACAATGGGGTGCCAAGTCCAGATGGGATGAGCATATGAGGTGTCTAGCCCTGATGGTAAGGCCATAGAAATACCAAGCCTGGACAGGATGGTATAAATGTCCACTGGGACTACAACCCTAAAGAGAGGGTTCCTCATAAAGAGGCTCCCCTAAATAGAGGGCTCACCATGAGAGAAAAAGAATAAGGTTCAAGAATTTAAATAATAGAAAATACATAATTAGGTTAAATAAAAATGAATATAACTTTCTCATTGCCCTAATCCTATATTTGAAGGAATGGAGGAATGAAGAATTCCCTCAGGGAGTGGGTATGCTACCCCCAGTGAGTGGGTATGACATGGATAACACTCCCATCGAGTGAGTATGAATGCCCATAGTGAGTGGGTATACCACATAGATTGGGTAAATTAAGGTTGCAAAGTATAATGTAAAATGTATGTTCAATATATTATGGCTACAAAAAAATGAGTTGGGTAACTCGATCTTCCTTGCATATGCGCATGAGGAACAAGGTATTAATAAGAAAATTTTAGGAAACAATGTGTTATATGAGAATAACTTCACAACTAGCTATGACAGTAGTATGTGAAACATGGGGTTTTGAGATTACTTTGTGATCGTATGCTTATGTGAGAGAAAGGCCCACATTAAGCCAACATGTGATCGGATCACATCGAGGTCATATGCTTATGTGAGAGAAAAGCCCACATAAGCTGATAGGTGATCATGATAGGGTCCATATATATATAGTGTCCACTACAAGGACCATCCTAGAGTAAGAGATCCCCACATGAATACTCTAGAGAGAGTATCCCACATAGACTTAGATTTAAAAAGTTAGAAAGAAAATGAATGAGTGTATACATGAGAAAAGTAAGTAATAAATGGTAATAAATGAAAGTGAATATTTGAATATAACTTGCTCAAACCCCTCATACCACCTATGGATGTATGATATATATGGTCACCCGCCTGAATAGGGGGAGACAACAAAGGTCACTCACCTAAATAGGGGGAGTCATTAAAGGTCATCCTCTTGAATAGGGGAAGACATCAAAGGTCATATGCATGAATAGGAGAAGAAATCCAACATCATCCACCTGAATAGGGAAAGACATCAGTGGTCATATGAGGTTAGACCAGGGCCCAGATTGGAAAATTCATATGAGGTTAGAGCATGCCCCAGACTGGGAAGGTCAAATGAGGTTAGACCAGACCCTAGATTAAGAAGGTCATATGAGGCCGGGCCCCAGATTGGGAAGACCATCATGGAACCTTGCTACATATTGAGAGGTGGACTAATGTCCACTGCATGGATAAGACCCTAAGAGAGGGTATCCCAGAGGTTGAGTAAAAATGGGTTAAGATGTTATGATAACAACCATGCATAAAAAAAAAATATGAAACCTCTTGGGCTAGTGTGCCAACACAGGGTGGGTCAACCCAAGTGTGGGAAGATGACCTATGAGGGAGGCAAAACCTTAGACCATGGGGTCAGGTTGTGGCTAGAGAGACTAACTTCCTTGTGTGAGCCAAGATGGAACCCTAGGTTAGGACCTTCCCTAGATAGGAAAGTTGATTAAATAAATTTAACATATGAGATAACCTTAACTATCACCTAAAGGGTGCATAATTAAGGATATAAAATTTGAAAGCACATGTATTGAGTATGATTATTTTAATCCAAGTATGCCATCTATGAAGAACATGAGTAAAAGTCACTATGTAAGTGACTGACCGTATGAGACTGAGTCCAGGAAAAATGTTGTTATGAATCCAATGAGGGGATATAAATTGAGTAATGGGCATTATAAGAGATGGAGGTAAACAGTTTAAAGAATTACATATGAAAATAATGTGCTAATAATGTAACCTTGGGATGAGTACATCCTGAAGTCAATCCTAATGTCAAGTAGGGAGTATTAAAGATACATGGACCGATGGATTAGGAGTTGATTGTGCCCTAAATGCCTAAGACCATCTGGTCTGGAGGTAACAACTACATTTTCTCGAGGCCCGTGTCTCAGGAGATTGGCCACATTCGTGATGTTCTTGTGTCTGAATGGGTGAATGTGAGAGGCACTCCCTAGATTCATAAGGATGAGATTGCACCAAAAAGTACCTCTACTCCTATAAACCTCAAAGAAGTGGCTAAGGACCATAAGACATGAGGTGTAAAAGATATAAAGAAGTCATCAAAACTTGAGAGAAGTTGTTCCCAATCTTAAGAGTGAGAAAGGGGCACTTGACTTCATGAAATATATGAATAATGTGGAATTAAAAAGTATGAATGGTTAAGAGTCGTGTTGAGAATGATACAATTGAAAATGATAAGTGGAAAGATAATTTGTAGATATACCATCTCTACTTTTGGCATGGAATGAACTTTGTGTTTGAGCTGCAGTCAAATGCTTGTTTCATCTCGTTATGAGGAAGAAAGAGATTGGATAGGCACATGTTATGATTAAAGTTAACATACGAGAATGAATACATTAAGTTAGGTTTTAATGACATGGTCTAGGGTTGGAGGTTCTCCCTCACCCTTATGTGAAAATAAATGAATAATAGGTTGGATACCAAGGTGAAAAGACAGTCACCAAATGGAATTGAAAGCAGAAATAAAAAATATACCTCAAATTGAATTCAAGTATCAATATTAATAGTTATAACACGAGTTTGTATATCAATAAATGATGTAAAAGGCTGCTAGTTGTAAGTTGTGAAATCAAGTTGAGTTCTTATTGACCTTAAAGTTTACTAGGTTTGAATTTTGTGGACACAATTCCTTTTATGCATGGGTGAATCTTATACCATCAGTTTTGGTAAAATTAAATGATATAAATATAAAGAATGTTTTAATAAATATACCCCCAATGGAATTATCGGGGGAATAACAATATGGATCGCCTTTGTGGCATGGGTGCTTGTGTCATAAGTTAAATAAATGGATGGAATTTGTAAATGAATTGATAATAATGGCCTTTTGTATGATAAATGAAATAATTGTCAAGTTGCCAAAAGACATAAGATCTATGGTGTTTTACATAATTAGAGGATAATTATCTAGAAGATATCGGAAAAACCATGGTTGAGGCAACAAACAAGAATATTTCAATTTGTTTTTTTTGTATACTTGAAATTAACAATGATAAGAAAGAGAATTCTAAAACCATGGGATTGAATGACATTCCATAACATAATGGTAATTCTAAAGAAATAGGTTTGGTATATAAAAGAGATCCCAATTTATAAATATGAATTACCATAGAATAATTGACTTAGATGATATTTCTTGATAACGATGTTGCTTTTAAAAAAAATGCTTTAAAATAGCAAGTTTTATGTATATATGACCTCAATATAATTTGAGAAAGATAAATGTGGGTTTCCATGAAACAAAGGTGATTGATTTATAAGACGTATCAAAGAGCGAAATAAAAGAAACTATGTAGCTCCCCAAATAATAAGTGTCATATTTTGGTGTGCCTTCCTTATGGATTTCGAAGTAAAAACCAAGTAAAGTTGGCATAATTCTTGGACATGTGTGTCTTCATTTTGGGAATCTATTGAATGTTTTACTTTTGACAACTATAGATATATATATATATACATATGTTTTCCTCTGAGTTCTTTGCCTTAACCATGAGAAAGATAAAGTTTAGTAAGGGAAATTAAGAAGGAAATATTGAAAACAAGCCATATAATTGAAGGAAAGATGAAGTAGAATGTAATCAATACTTGAAAGAGGAATGACCACGAAGGAAGTGAGATCCCTATTAAGGTCAAATATATAGAGGTAGAAGTGACTAGCCTTCTCTTGTATCTTTTCAAGATATATACCCTCCTTCTCTCTGCATCATATTCCTTCAGATCATTGTGAGTCCCTCTTTCCTAGTCAGGTTGTGTCTCTAAAATGACGACAATGACTGGAAGCATTAAGGTAGTAGAGGCGCACTAGGGTGGGTTGCTCTCCAGTCTGACAATAGCAACCACATGATGACACTTGTGCAAGTGAAGGACGGTGGATGTGTGAATATGTAAGACAATACCCTGGGTTAGGATTTGGTAGTGTGAGAGCCATAGTCTCGTACGGTTGAGAACAATGTCTGGGTAAGGATCACGATCCTCGATTCTCCATCTTCTAAATTGTTGTAACACGACCATAAGAACCCTAGATTTTTTTCTCTGTCTGGCCATCTTTAGCTATGAAAACTACTTGCAGGGGACCAACGGGTGGTGGGCACAGTGTTTTAGACCCCTTTGAGCCCCCAAGCTTCAATTTCCATGGATAGTTCGTCGTTTGTTCCCTTAGGGCAGCAAACCATCTGAGTCACGAGGTTGGCGGTAAAATAGAATGGAATGATTAGGATGACTCGATATATACATATAAAGGGGAGGGGTAACACAGTCTTTACACACTAACTTAAGGGGTCACAGAGCCATGTTCTAATATTTTGGTATTGCTAATGTGGCAATCTACAATTGGCTACATTAATTATCATGTTGTAAAATTAATAGAAAATGATTGGTAACTTGGAATTAGACATATAATATATGAAAATTGATTAGGAGAACAAGTAGAATTCAAATAGAATATGTTTGAAATCTAAATATGAACCCAATTCAATATGTGGTACAATATGTGCTAAAGTGATGATTAATGTAGTTAAACCCTAGATTTATGTATTAACATGTTGAATGCCTTAAAAGCCCTTGTTTTATGCTCTTATCTAACATTGTTGAATAATATGAGAAATAAAGATGATCATGATAATAATTGTGAGAAATAGGTTTTCTAGAATGCATGATCTTTGAATGTATAATTAATGTCTTGAACATCAATGATGTAAATTGTTCTAACCTTAATGTGGTGAATCCAATATAAGTGCTCATGATGCATTAACAAGATGGATATGATCATGATCGCTACACCTAATATGAATTAGGGTTTTAAATTCATTAAATTTATCAACATGGAGATTAGAATAATGCAGCACAATCCTAGTGATAACTCGATATCAAAGAAACCCTAAACCCTAGATTAGGGTAGAGTAGGGTTTTATCTAATTAAAGTGATTGTGAAAATTTTGGATTTATATACTTGCAGATTTGAATGCTTGATTTGCTTGATTGGACAATATGCGTGAAGTATAGTTATATGATAATCTGCTTGGCTCACCATTGAGGTATGTGGTTACGATTATGACTGCTTGGAATATAGTTTTTGGATGTTTTTTGAATGATGGTTGAGGACTGATTTGATAAATAAACTATTGGTTGTTTGTTTAATTCATGTTCAACCATAACGCCAATATGAGTATCACATAAGTAAATGATAATATTCTAAACCCTAGGTTGGCATATATCAAGGGTTGATGCACATGAGCCCTGGAAGGGACAGTGGTCACGCCCAAGATAATATATCCAGTAAGGGTTATAATATGTAAAGAATATGCCAGTTCTTATGTGCAATCTTGATGATTGTATGTGATTATCTTAGTTGCACATATTATGGTTGCACCCCACATACACAATATAATTTGTTATACTAATTCACATTTTGTTTGTCAATGCTTAAGTTACATGCTAATTATGAAGATGTCAACATGTGATAAACTAGTTGGATTTTACCTGAAAGTATTAAAAATTATTTAAAGGAGGATTATATAGCTAGTTACTTCTTCTCAACATGTATTCATTTTATGAGCTATATCACTATATAATTTGTAAACAATATTTGGAATAAATGAAATTGTTGTTGTTATTTATTATTTTCTAAGTATGGATCCTTGGGAATATAGGTAATGGCTCTCAACTTGAAGGCATTTCCTTAATTGGTGAACACTAACAAATTTTTCAAATAAAATTTAATAGTTTATAATTTCAAGTAACCTATTGAAATATGAGGGAATTATTAGGGCATTTTCTAAAGGCAATGGTGTCTATAAGGAACCACAACCGGGGCTGGAAAAATTTTCCTCCTTACCATTAGTCAGCTTATGAGGACTGCCAGACCCATGCATCCTGCCTACCCAAAGTTGGAAGTCCTTTCCCAAAGTGAAATACCTTTAGGTTTTCTTCTCATCTCTTTCGTCCATTTCTCATCCTCTTCCTTAAACAAACCTTAAAATAAACTTCTTTTGTCATCTCAAATTAGGATTTTTTAGAAGAAGTAGGATTAATGCATCCTCCACCAATTAAGGTACATGTAATGTGAAATAATAATGTGCATGTAAATGTGGAAATAATAATGTACTG
Source organism: Alisma plantago-aquatica (assembly GCA_963693085.1). Classification (NCBI taxonomy): domain Eukaryota; kingdom Viridiplantae; phylum Streptophyta; class Magnoliopsida; order Alismatales; family Alismataceae; genus Alisma; species Alisma plantago-aquatica. The sequence continues at coordinate 875,653,080 of OY856412.1, read as the reverse complement.
GTGATGTGGAATAATAATGTACATGCAATGCAAAAATAATGATAAGGTAAAGGAAAATAGTTATGGGTTTTTCTTAGCAAGGGTAAACTCTAGATGGTACTAGGGTTGGTTTTAGAAAACCCTAGTGGGTAAAGGGACATAAAATCACTAACTGATAGGGTGTAGTCTATAACCCTTACATAAAACCCTAAACTTGAGAAATGGGAGTAGAATAGGTAAAATGGAAACCTTACCCATATGAACACTAATTAGGGTGAGAGTAATGAGACATGTATGAATTTGGAGAGATGTATGCATGATGCATATGGAAAAGGAAGGATTTTATGAGACATAAGGAACTTATGAATAATGAATTTATAGATGTAACCTGCTCAAATCTATATCGATCTATGGTGATTTAAAGAGCATGGTATGGACAATGGGGTGCCAAGCCCGAATGGGATGGGCATATGAGGTGTCTAGCCCCGATGGTAAGATCAGAGAAATACCAAGCCTGGATGGGATGGTATGAACATCCACTTGGACTAAAACCCTAGAGAGAGGGTTTCTCATCAAGAGGCTCCCCTAAACAGACGGCTCACCATGAGAGAAGAAGAATAAGGGTCGAGAAGTTAAATAATAGAAAACAAATAATTAGGTTGCATAAAAATGAAAATAACTTGTGCATTGCCCTAATCCTATCTCTGAAGGAATGGAGGAATGAAAGATAACCCCAAGGAGTGGGTATGCTACCCCCAGTGAGTGGGTATGACATGGAGAATACTCCCATCGAGTGAGTATGAATGCCCTTCGTGAGTGGGTATACTATAGAGATTGGGCAAATAAAGGTTGAGAAGTATAATGTAAAATTTATGTTCAACATATTATGGCTACAAAAAATGAGTTGGGTAACTAAGTCTTCCATGCATCTGTGCATGAGGAATAAGGTATTAATAAGAAAATTTAAGATACAATGTGTTATATGAGAATACATTCACAACTATCTCTAATGGATGTATGTGAAACATGGGGGATGTGAGATTACTGCATGGTCGTATAATTATGTGACAAAAAGGTCCACATTAAGTCGAGGGGTGGTCAGATCAGTTTGAGGTCATATGCTTATGTGAGACAAAGGTCCACATTAAGTAAATAGGTGATCGGGATACAACCCATATATATATGATGTCCACTGTAGGGACCACCTTAGAGAAAGGGATCCCCACATGAATACTCCAGAGAGAGAGCATCCCACAGAGACTAAGATTTGTGATGTTAGAAACAAAATGCATGAGTGTATACATGAGAAAAGTAAGTAACCAATGGTTATAAATGAAAGTCCATATCTGAATATAACTTACTGGAACCCCTCGTACCACCTATGGATGTATGATATATATGGTCACCCATTTGAATAAGGGGAGACAAAAAAGATCACCCACTTAAATAGGGGGAGACATTAAAGTTCATCCTCCTGAACAGAGGAAGACATTAAAGGTCATCCGCCTGAATAGGAGAAGACATCCAAGATCATCTGCCTGAATAGGGGAAGACATCAGAGGTCATATGAGGTTAGACCAGGCCCCAGATTGGGAAGGTCATATAAGGTTAAAACATGCCCTAGATTGGGAAGGTCATATGAGGTTAGACCATGTCACAGATTGGGAAGGCCATATGAGGTCAGGCCCCAGATTGGGAAGACCAACATGTAACCTAGCTCCAGATTGGGAGGTTGCCCAACGTCCACTATAGGGACAAGACCCTAAGAGAGGGTATCCTAGAGGTTAAGTAAAAATAGCTTTAGATGTTATGATAACAACCATGCATTAAAAAAAGGAAAATATGAAACCTTTAGGGCTAGTGTGCCAACCCAGGGTGGGTCAACCCAAGAGTGGGAATATAGCCCATGGGGTCAGGTTGTGGCTAGAGAGACTAACTTCCTCCTATGATCCAAGAAGGCACCCTAGGTTAGGACCTTCCCTAGAGTGGAAAGTTGATTAAATCAATTTAAAGTTTAATATAACCTTGACTATCACCTAAAGGGTGGACAATTAAGGATATAAAATTTTGAAAGCACATGTTATGAGTATGATTCTTTGAATCCAAGTATGGCATCGCTGAAGGACATGGGAGAAAATCACTATGGAAGTGACTAACCGTATGAGATTGATTCTAGAAAACAAATGTTTCCATGAAATGTTTCCATGAGTCTAATGAGGGGATATAAATTGAACAATGAGCATTATAAGAGTTGGAGGAAATTGTTTTAAAGAATTACATACAAAAATAATGTGCTAGTAATGAACCCTTAGGAAGGGTAGAGCCTGAAATCAATCCTAAGGTCAAGTAGGTAGTACTAAAGGTACATGGACCGTCGGGTTTAGGAGTTTAGTGTGCCCTGAATGCATAAGATCATCTAGTCGGGAGGTAAGAATTGCATTTTTCCAAGGCCCATGTATCAAGAGATTGGCCACCTTCATGATGTTCATGTAGCCCAATGGATGAATGTGAGAGGCACTCCCTAGATTCATAAAGCTGAGATCACTCCAAAAAGTATCTATACCCCTATATACTTCAAGGAAGTGATTAAGGCTCATAATACATGAGGTGTAAAGGATATAAAGAAGTAATGAAAACATGATAGAAGTTGTGCCCAAACTTAAGTGTGAGAAAGGGGCACTTGAATTCATAAAATATAAGAATAATGTGGAATTAAAAAATATGAATGGTTAAGATTCATATTACAAATAATTCAATTGAAAATGTGAAGTATAAAGTAATGTATAGATATGCCATCTCTACTATTGGAATGGAATGAACTTTATGTTTGGGCAGCAGTCAAATGCTTATATCATCCCATTATGAGAGAGAGAGATTGGGTAGGTATATGTTATGATTAAAGGTAACATATGAGAATGAATATGTTAAGTTAGGTTTTAAGGACATGGTCTAGGGTTGGAGGTGTTACCTCACCCTTATGTGAAAATAGATGAATAATGGGTTGGAAAACAAGGTGAAAAGACAGTCACCAAGTGGAATTGAAAGCACAAATGAAAAAATATACCTCAAATTAAATGCAAGTATCAATCTTAATAATAATTAGACAATTTTTTATATCAATAAATAATGTAAAGGGTTGCTAGCCCTAAGTTGTAAAAAAATTTGAGTTCTCGTTCACCTTAAAGAGTACTAGATTTGAATTTTGGGGACAAAATTCCTTTTAAGGAGGGGTGAATGTTATATCCTCTATTTTGGTAAAATTAAATCATATAAATGTAAATCATGTTTTGATAAATAAACCCCCCTAGTGGTATTATCAGGGATTAACAATATGGATTGCCTTTGTGGCATGGGTGCTTGTGTCACAAGTTAAATAAGTAAAAGGAATTTGTACATGAATTAATAATAATGGCATTTTATTATGATAAATAAAATAATAGTCAAGTTCCCAGAAGAAATAAGATTTATGGTATTTTAGATAATTAGAGGATAATCATCTTGACAATATTGGAAACACCATGGTTGAGGCAAAAAATAGAATATTTCAGTTTGTCTTTTTGTATACTTGAAAATAATAATAAGAAGAAAGAGAATTATAAAATCATGGGATTAAAGGACATTCCATAAATTAATGCTAAGTCTAAAGAAATATGTTTGGTATATAAAAGGCATCCCAATTAAAATGAATTGGGAAAGGTTGTAATGAATTTCCATGGGATAATTGACTTAAATGGTATTCCATGATAATGATGTTGTTTTAAACAATGCTTTAAAATAGCAAGTTTTATGTACGTAAGAGCTCAATATAATTTCAGAAAGATAATGGTGGGTTTCCATGAAAGAAAGGTGATTGATTTAAAACATATATCAAAGAAAAAAAATAAAAGGAACTATCTAGATCGTCAAATAATAAGTGCCATATTTGGTGTGCCTTCCTTTATCAATTTTGGTGTGGAAACCAGGTTAAGTTGGCATCAATTCATGGACATATGATCTCCATTTTTGGTATCTATGGAATGATTTACTTTGAACAACTATAGATATATATTATTTCCTTTGATTTCTTTGCCTTAAACTTGAGAAATAGAGAGTTTTGTAAGGGAAAGTAAGAAGGAAATACTGAAAATAAGCCGTATAATTGAAGGAAAGATGAAGTAAAAAGTAATTAATACTAGAAAGAGGAACGAGCATGAAGGAAGTGAGATCCCTATAAAGGTTAGATATATATAGGTAGAAGTGACTACCCTTCTCGTGTATCTTCTCGGGATATATACCCTCCTTCTCTCTACATCATCTTCCTTCAGATCATTGTGAGTCCCTCTTTCCTAGTCGGGTTGTATCTCATAAATAACGACAATGAGAGGCACCGCTAAGGAAGTTGAGGCGCGCAAGGGTGGGTAGCTCACCATCCCGGTGACATCAACCACACGATGATGCCTGTGCTGGTGAAGGATGATGAATGTGTAGCCAAAGAAGCCAATACCTTGGGTTAGGATCTGGTAGAATGAGAACCATAGTCTCACATAGTCACGAGCAAGGTCTAGGTAAGGATCACAATCCTTGATTCTCAATCTTCTAAACTATTGTAACATGACCATAAGAACCCTAGGTTTTCTCTCTGTCCAACCATATCCTACTGTGAGAATTGCCTACATGGGACCAGAAGGGGTGGGCGCAGCGTTTTAGCCCCCTCTAAGGCCTCAACCATGAGTTTCTGGTGAGACAGGCTAATGTTGGTTCCCCTAGGGTGAAAACCCTTCTGAGCTGTGAGGTTGGGGGTAAGATAGAATGGAATGACTAGGATTCCCAGTCTATACACTTAAGGGGGAGGGGTAATGTAGTCTTTACGCACTAACTTAAGGGGCCGCCAAGCCATGTTTTAATATTTTCCATTGTTGACATGGCAAGTTACGATTGGCTACAATAAGTATCATCTTGTAAAATTAATAGAAAATGATTGGTAACTCAAAATCAGACAAATAATATATGAAAATTGATCAGGAGAACATGTAGAATCCAAATAGAATATGTTTTAAACCTTAATAAGAACCCAATTCTGATTGTGGTGCAATATGTGCTAAAGTCGAGATTAATGTAGTGAAACCATAGATTTGGGTATTAACATGTTGAATACCTTAAAAAGCCCTTGGTTTATGCACTTGTCTGACATTGTTGAATAAGATTAGAAATCAAGACAGTCATGATAATAATTATGAGAAAGTAGGTTTTATAGGATGGATGATCTTTAAATGTGTAAATAAGATATTGGACGTCAATGATGTAACTTTTATTAACCTTAATGTGACTAAACTAATATAAGTGTGCATGATGCATTAACAAGATGGATATGATCATCATGCTACACCTAATATGAATTTGGGTTTTAAAGTCATCAGATTAATGAACATGGATATTAGGGTAATGAAGTACAACCCTAATGATAACTCGATAACAATGAAGCCCTAAACCCTATATTAGGACCAAGCATGGTTTTATCTAATTAAAGTGATGGTGACAATTTAGGATTTACATACTTGTAGATTTGAATGCTTGATTTGCTTGATTGGACAATATGAGTGAAGTGTAGTTATATGATAATTTGCTTGGCTCACCATTGAGGTACATGGTTATAATTATGACTAATCAGACTATGGTTTGTCGATGCTTTCAGAATGATTTCTGAGGACTAATTCAATAAATAAACTATTGGTTGTTTATTTAATTCATTTTCTACTATAATGCCAATATGAGTATCACATAAGTAAATGATAATATTCTAAACCCTAGGATGATCTATATCAATGGGTGATGCACACGATCCCTCAAGGGGATAGTGATCACGCCCAAGATAATATATCTAGTAAGGGGTAGAATATGTACAGAATATGCCACTTCTTATGTGCAATACTTGATGCTTGTATGTGATTATCTCAGTTGCACACATTATGGTTGCACCCCACGTACACAATAACTTGTTATATTGATTCACTTTTTGTTTGTCGACATTTTAGGTACATGCTAATTATGAATATGTCAACATGTGATAAACCAGTTGGAAATTACCCTAAGTATTAAAGATAAGTTAAAGGAGGATTAGATAGAAGTTACTTTGTCTCAACAAGTATTTGTTTTATGAGAAATATCTCTATACAACTTGTACACAATATTTGGAATAAATGAAATTATTTGTTGTTATTTGCTATTTGTTAAGTCTAGATCCTTGGGAATATAGGTAATGGCTCTCAATTTGAAGGTCTTTCCTTAATTGGGGGACACTAAATGTGAGGTTGCTACACTTTATTTGCAAACTTTTTATTTATATAACCATGATGGACTTTACTCTCAGTTTGTGTCATATACACATCTTCAACAAGATTCTTATTAAGAAATGCAGTTTTAACATCCATTTGCCAAATCTCATAGCCATGATAAGCTGCAACAGATTGCATGATCCTGATGGACTTAACTATAGCCACTACAGAAAATGTTTTATCATAGTCAACACCTTGAACTTGTATGAAACCCTTCACAACCAATCTGTCCTTACAGGTTTGAACTTTTCCATCCATTTTAGTCTTCTTCTTGAAGACCCATTTGTACCCTATGGGATTTACTCCTTCATGTGCATCCAAAAACTCCATACTTTATTGGTATACATGGATTTCATCTCATATCTCATGGCCACAAGCCATTTCTCAAACTCTGGTCCCTCAATAGTGTCTTGCTCGGATATTGGTTCATCATCTATGACCAATTCATTGCCTTCTTGAGTCAAAAGATTTCCATATCTCTCAGGTTCAAGGCGTGTCCTACTATATCTATGAGGTTCCTGTGTTACTTGAGGAATTTGAGATTCCACAACAATTTTTTATTCTCTTTGTTCCTCTTGTACATCTATCGGTTCAATGATCTCTTGTTGGTCTCAAACCTCTTTGAGTTCCACTTTCCTCTTGTCAGATTTGGAATGAAAGTAATATCCTTTGGTCTCCTTAGGATATCCAACAAAATAACATTTATCAGACTTAGGGATAAGATTTTCAAAAAACATATTTTGAACATAAGCTTCACTTTTTCAAATCTTTACATAAGACACATTGGGATGCTTCCCATACCATATCTCATATGGTGTCTTTTGATCTGATTTAAATGGTAGTTGATTTAGTGTATGTGTGACTGTTTCAAGATCTTACCCCCAGAAAGAAGTTAATGATAAAGAAAACTCATCTTAGATCACACCATATCCAGCAATGTGTGATTCGTTCTTCCTGATACACCATTATGTTGTGGTGTTCTGGGTGGAGTCCAATGGGATACAATCCCATGGTCTCTAAGAAGTGTCTCAAACTCTTGGTTTAAGTCTTTTCCAACTCAATCAAAATGAAGTTCCTTAATAATTTTTCCAAGTTGGTTTTTTACTTCATTCATGAACTCTCTAAACTTTTCAAGAGCTTTTGACTTATGTTTCATTAGGTAAACATAGCCACACCAAATGAAATCATTAGTAACGATAATGAAGTATTGATATCCACCTCTAGAAGTTGTTCTAAAAGGTCCACATACATCGGTATGTATGAGTCCTAATAGATTACTAAACCTCTCATTGCCACCAGTGAAAGGGATCTTAGTCATATTGGCAAACAAATAATACTTACATGTCTCTATTGATTCAAAATCAAAAGAGTCCAGATAACCATCTTTATGGAGTCTAGATATGTGATTCTCATTTGTGTGCCCTATACAACAATGCCAAAGGTATGTCTTGTTTGAGTCATTGAGTTTTTTTTCTTTTGGTATTTACATTATATATGCTTGTCTCTATATCTATTGAGTATAGAACATAAGACATTGGGACGCTTCCATAGAAGATCCCATCTTTACTAATAGAACATCTTGCATTCTTAATCAGAAATTCAAATCAGTTCTTATCCAAACAAGATACATTTATGATGTTCCTATTAATGGTAGGTACATAATAGTAGTTCTCTAACTCTATTAGTAGACCACATGGAAGAGATAATTCATAGGTTCCAACTGTGTTGGCCACAAATTTTGCTCCATTTGCAACTCATAGTTCTACCTCATCTTTCTCTAAAGGTCTACTTCTTTTCATATCCTTTACATTTGAGCAAATGTGTGATCCAGATCTAGTATCTAGTACCCATGATGAGGAAGTAGTAAAATTAAACTCAATAACGTATATACCAGAAGTAGATATCTCAATCCCTTGCTTCATCTTCCTTGGTTCCCTTATCCTTATCCTTATTTTGAGTGCAGAAGACTTGGACTTTAGCTTAGCCAAATAATGCTTCTTGTCTTTTCCTTTGTCCTTGGACTCAACTTTGCTAATCACCATCACCGATTTTTCCAACTTTATTTGTGCTTCGACACTTATCAAGATGTCAAGCAACTTTTACAATGGTTTAGCCATATTACTCAAAGTGATAACACTTGATAGACGAGCTATATGATTTAGGCAATGACTGCAAAATCATATCCATGGCCAACTCTTGACCTCAAGGAAATCATAGTCTCTCAAGATGCTTCATATGGCCAATCATATTGATCACATGAGGCTCTACTAGATCTCCATCTTCTAGTTTTCACTCAAAAAGCACCTTAGAGACATTATACCTTTCATTCTTATCATGTTGTTTATGCAACTCACAGTTCATACAACCCAACATAAGGTTCTTGATGTTCACAACATCATTGGCGTGCTTCAAAAAAGCATCCATGTCAATCTTAGGTGAATTTATAGTGGATATTGGCACTGGTGTTTCAGGAACATACAAAACACTTTTCATGGTCCTGAACCAGTTATGGAAATAAATCTCGTTTAATTTGTCCAATTATGATGATTGAGTGTTTTCCATTTGATTCCACGAGAAAAAATTTGCATTTGTCAAGAACCCTTTTTTATTTTATTTGATTTGAAAAGTCAATATTAATTAGGCCTTTAGTTAACTATCACTCCCAATATTTTATTCAAATTGATACCCCTGAATATCAATTTGGAAGATTGCATCGTAGAATATTCTACTGGGGCAAGATCCAAAACAATTCAATTAATACCCAACCATTCTTGGCACTCATGACCAATTATTAAGGTAGGAAAAATTTGCCAATTACTTGTTATAAAACTCTTGTATAGATGATACATGTAACTCCTTGCCATAATCGTCTCCATGCTTCTGGGCTTAGACTCTCTAAGAATTACCAGTAAAGCCTGACCTGATAGCCTACATGATAATATTGCACCCTGCTTGGCAGGCCCACATTATTACCATCACACTTCCAGGAGATAAACTGCGTACCAACCTTGGGGTGCCCATGCGTGGTTGATCAAGCTTTTCATGTGTGTTGCTAATGCAAAGAATCTTAGACTTAATATTTTCTTTAGGGAGTTTGTACAATACATATACATTAACCAATCACCACATATATATAATACATATCATATACATACTATAACCCACAATGAAAACATGTAATAAACAAAAACTGATGGTTATGGCTTACCTAATGTAATTCCTTGGAGACACAAGGAATTATGTCATCCTAGGTAAATATCACATGTAAAAACCTATTGTTGATGAAGATTCGTGCATACCAATCTGGGTTGACTAGTTCAACCTTTGAACTGGTACGCTCGCCTTTTGGCTGGTCGATTGGTCACCTCCAGCCGGTCGTCTGGCTCCTCCAAGCGACTGATTGGTTGTCCAATAGCCGAATATTTGGCTTCTCCAAACAGTCATCTTGTCTATTCATTTTGGCTCCTAGTCGATTTGCCAGTCAGTCGTCTCAGCCCCACCAGACAGTTGTCTCATCCCTTCCAGTCGGTCGGGTCAGACCCTATACCTGGTTGGCTCGACTCCTTCATGTAATCGGTTGGTGTCTTTCTTCTTCATCAAAACAAGAAAGTAAACAATTCTACTTTTACATAATTATTGAGAAAAATTGAGTCATATTTGAGGGGAGCAAAGGTAGAAGAGAATAATACTTTTACATTGGGAAGATAAGAGAGAGGCTCAATTCATAGACCGAGATAAACATGATTAACCAACCACACAATCATGCACAGATAATAGGGGTTATTAGCCGCAATCATGCTACACATCCACCATCAAAACTCATTTTTAGGGCAATGCATGTAATTTGCATGCATATTGTTACAACCCCAAATTTTGGGTTCATTTGGTGAGAAATGTAATTTCTCATATTAAAGATATTTGGAAAAATAATATAATTTGTCGTGAATAAATGGATTTCGTTTAAAATAGCCTTGTTGTTTGATTTGTGGGCTTTATTGGCTATTGGGCCCAATAACAAGGAAATTCAATTAATTAATGAATAATTGAATATTTGAGAAAAGAAAGAGGTAGAAACCTCTAGAAGACAAATCCAAGGAAGGATTTCGTGCCTCTTGGGTTCCTTGGGTTCCAAGGAGTCCAAAGTTGCATAAAGAGAGCAATAAGAAAAGAAAAGATCAATTAGATATTTCTTTATTAAGAAAGAAATTGAAAATATGATAAAATGTGGAAAATGAGTTAAAAGAGGCACAATTGATTTATCCTTGGTGGATTTTCGTATCCAAAGGATTCCTAATAATAAAAGGAATGCTAATGAGAGAAATAATAAGGGAGATAAAGAGGAATCCTCAAAAAGGAATAATTTAATGAATAGAATTAGGGAAATATGAGTAATTGACAATTAAAAGAAGTTAAAGGCAAATCGATTTTTCCCAATAAGGGAGCTCGTGCCCTTAGGTTATCTTGAGGTCCAAGGGACCCAAAATAACAAGATAATAGCAAAGGGAAAAGAAATAGCAATTAATTTTGAATAAATTAATGAATAACTTAGGAGAGAAGGAAGCCTTCTCATCCCTTGGAATTTTCTTCCCAAATTTTGTACAAAGCTAGATAATTCCAAGAAAAACGTTCCCTTAAAATTTGAGACAAAAAGGAGTTATGGTTTGGGAGAAATCAATTTTTCAAGTTATCTTCAAGTTTGGGAATTATCCTAAATTTTGGGAAAATATATTTTCCTTTTGATGAACACGGGATTTGAGGACCGTTGGATCTAAATCCAACGTTGGTCGCTCATCTTCAAAGTCCCACGCGGACTGGGACCTTGTAGGTTACAGGAAGAACCTTCCATCCCCGTTTTTTCGCAATCCAGTGGATGTGCAAAGCTGTCGTTGCTTTCTTTGAACTCGGGGGAGGAAACCGCTGGGAGTCATCCCAAGTTTGACAAGGGTTGGCCGCATATTGGGAAAGTTCCCAAATCTAGCAAGCCTGTTTCCCACCCTATATATAGGGGAGGTGCTTCATGGTACCAGAGCTCTCACAAATCCAACTTGTGCGTTCGGAGAGAGACGACGAGCGCAATCGTGAGGCCAATTTGAGAAATCATCTTGTTCCTTCCCCTCCACAACCTGTAAACCTGGCCAGGTGGAGAGCTTCTTCGGCGGACGGCTCTGACACGCACGGAAGAGAATCGAGTGCGTGAGCAGGTTCGGTGATGGCTAGCAAAGACACAGCAACCTTCAACGGCATTTGAGACAGTGTAAAGGTCGGAGTCAACGGTGGAGTTGACTCGACTGAGAACCTGTCTCGCGAGCGGCCTGAACGGAGGAAGAAGATGACCGGCCTGGTCATTTACCAAGACACCCGACGCCTCTTCAGTATAGGTAAGGGAAATTTCGTCCCTTTGCACCTTTTAATTGCTAGATCAGGCGCACGCGACCCTGGACGTTGGATCCTGAGTGGACCAACGGGCCATCGATCTAACGATCCGCGTTTTTCCAGAATTTGCTAATAAATCAAATAAAAAGGTTTTCTTTATAAAAATCATATCTTGAGCTAGAAAACTTGGATGAGAAATATGTATACATGAAAATTGATCATAAAAATATGAGGGATCCATTAAAAATGGTTTGGGAACCTAAATTAGTATAGTTTTGTAAAAGTATATAAATTGGTTGGGAAAAGTATTAAATTATGGTTAGAAAACTTAATTGTTGATAAAGGATTGGTTTAAACATGCAAGAGAGTAAATTAGATCATTATTAACTTGTTCAGTGATAAAAATGAATCTTGATCTGTTTTGAAGACGAAGTTGTAAGAATTAGGGTTTTCAACCTAATCTTGTAATTAATGCCCATAGAAACCCTAAGTGAGGAAGAAAAGATATAATTGATTCGAAGATTAGGGTTTTGTGGTCCAAACCTGGTCTTAGGATCTTAATAGAATATAAAATGAGATAATTAGGGTTTGATGGATATTTTGAAAAAAAATACAATAAAAGTGGTAAAAAGGAAGTGAAACCCTAATTATGGTCAAGACCCTAAAAAGGGGGCTAGTAACCCTAGGACGATTAGGCCTATTAGATTTATATACCATGATTCATGATAGAAAATATTGGATGAATATTTCATGATTGAATTGTGTTTGCTTGATTTACTCTGGATTACTTGATTGTTTGGATTGATTCTGCACTCAAGACAGCTTGAAAGGTATGTGGTTACGCTTATGACTACCCGAATTAGTTTTCTGGATTTTGACGAAGTTTTCATCGTGACTTGAATTAAATTGTTGGATGTTTTAATTCTTGCAAATTCTAAAGTGAATATGACTATCACCATTTAATATAAATGTGTAAATCTTACACCTACATGCCACCCTGATGGAAGATGCCATAAAGGTCAGGCCCAGGAGGGTAGACCAATGGGCACCATGAGAGGTGACCCTAGACACCAAGCTCAAGAATGAGAAGGTGGTCGATGAGGCAAGACTAAGGAGCACCATGAGAGGTGACTCCCAGGCACCAAGCTCGGGATTGAGAAGGTGGCCTTAAGTCAAATCCAGGGTTAGGGCAAAAGTAGTGGGGATTGTCACATGGAAAATGTAAATTGACTTGTTAATTACCTTGATTGCAATACTTAAATTGTTAGACTTAATTGTGAAATTTTGGTTGCCTCCACATACCAGCAATTGTTGATCGATGTTTTGTTTGTCGGCGTTTTAGGTGATATCCTAAAAAACACAAACAGTAAAGCGGCACATCGTGAAATTAAGAAATAAAGTGCAAGGAGGATTAGATAGAGTATTTCAAGTTGTGGATAGTTAGATTTCCAAGTTTTATAAAGGTAAGTAAAAGCTTTAATTTTTTTTTACCCAATTCCAGTTTAGTTAGTAGAATTTTATAATTATTGTTGATTATATGTTGAACCTTTGATCCTGTAAATTGATTAACGATTCCGACCTTCGGGTCTCCCTTAATTGGGGGTTACCGGGAGGCAGGGTCGTTATATATATATATATATATATATATATATATATATATATATATATATATATATATATATATATATATATATATATATATATATATATATATATATATATATTCATTTGGGTTAATATGTGGTTATTAGTTATACATACACAACAACCAATTTAAATATTTACATCACATGCAATAATTAAACTCGATAAAACCAAAAATCTGATCGTATGGATTATTCCAAAACATAATTAATTGACATGGCTCTGATACCACCTTTGGGATATACGACATCAGATAGGTAGCAAAAATGAAAATTTTACTGACATATTTTCCATTTACCAGTAGATCACGTCAATAACTATGCAATGGAAAGAATGGTTTCACAAAGATGTACCTGGTCATGGAGCAAGTCCAACGAAAATCCTCATCGATGTACATGTGCACTCTGTCTTAGACAGCGTCTGTGCAACTCCTTATTGCACTGGGACTCATCTGACTGCTCCTCCACAGATAGTAGACTCGAGCATCATTGTCTACGTAGCTCCTCTCATCATGGACTTTTACCTAACGATGGGAAAAGACCACCTCACCTCTAGAGAAGTCCATATGGACCAACTAGAACACCTATCATCCTCCTAGAACAAACAAGAAGGAGTTTTTCCTTCCATTCGTGTACTAGTCACCAATCTGCTCTCCTACAACAATGACCCTCAATTGTTTCTCTCTACTAGATATCCCTCCCTAGTCAGGTAGGACTTTCTTGGGCTCTCTTGGTTACCACAGCCAGAGAGAACAACAATTGTCAGAGCAATTGATTCTCAATTATATATTTTGTACTCTGGGAAGCCCCCAATACCCCTATGTTGATAAGTGGGGTTAGGTTCAGGGTTCCCAATCTATGTAGGAGTAGAAGGGACCGGAAGATCTCAAACTTTCAAAACAATTATGGAAAGTTCACAGCTTGCAATAGACAAAATGGCCATTTGGCACGCAAGACAGTCATCTCGCACTACGAGATAGTCGTTTCATAGTTTCCCAGTTTTGTACGTATGTCAAAAATTCAATTCCAATTAGTGCACATCCTGACGTCAGCACTAATCCTTGATGAAATCAAATTGCACCATCGAAACAATCATTTAGTGCATGTGAGGCGAGTATCTTGCACCACCTGAGATAGTCGTCTCCCACAAGCAAGATGGGCATCTCACAACCGAGTCAGACTTATTTCTTGCCAATGTACAATACAATCAACATGACTTTCCAAACGACTGTCTTAAGACTTGAATCGATCATTTGGCAGTCCAGTCAGCTGAGCTATTGTGTGAATGGAATACCCAAACACTATAGTAATCAATCCAACCATCATTCAAGATCAAACTCCTCTTCTAGATGAGATCATATGTGTGTGACGATATAGGTCCCATATTACTTTGGCAATGAGTATCCATAACAACTTAGGATATCACAAGCAATGAGCAATGTCTAGTCATACATCATTGCTTCCCAAGTAAATGGAAAGTTGGAGAATAACTTCAACCTACAATATGTGTATGGTGTTATAGTGTTTGTATAGTTCGTTTGTCACATATATTGAGATAGAACTAGAGTCATGGAGCAGTCATCCTCATTATTATTCAATCTTGTTTCTTGAACCAGAGAAGACTATCTGAGATATGTACAAGCACAATATCACATATTGACTCAGATGTGTATGGCTACACATTTCTTAGTCTCTCTAATCAAGAGGCCTTAGATATCATACTCCCTTAGGAGGAAAAAATCTCATTCTATCACTCACAGTCAGTCCCAATGTGTCACAGTCAATCAATCATCACCTTTATGACAACCAATGTTTCAGGATTGCATATGATGATGTCAAAGTGTACCAAACGACATGTGATGAGTGCAGTGATTTCAAGTCTAAGAACCAAAAACACCACTATCACCATGAGACGTGATTCTGAATTACCTAGTTAACGTTTCCGTGTATCACTCTTATAGTGGTTCTGTCTGATAAACTATTCTCTAACATGTATATGTGTGCTTGGTTTGATATCGACACAACATGACTAATGTGATTTTGTCATCAGCCAACTCACACTCTGATCTTATGTGTCATTATTGTTTATTTACCTTCAGTAATAACAACCGATCAGGGACATAACAAGAATGCATATACTCTTAGCATCTGTATGATCTCATTCTTTAAGTCTTCAACCTAAAGACATATGTCATTGAGTAATACCATTCTCTAAAAAATTTATTATGTTTTATCATTAGCTCAAGACTGAATAAATAGAAAAATTTTGAAGCTTGCCTTTATGAATAATAAAATCATTTACAAGTTATGCCATTACAATCATCGTATGATTGGCTCTTTGGGCATACATATCAACAGACTCCAACTTGCACTTAGAGCCAATCACCAACGAATCTTATTGTAATATCCTCAATTTTTGTAAGATTGAATTATATAATATAATGCATGTTTTGATAAATAAATAATCTGCAATGGTATTACTGGTGAAATAATAATAAGGTCAATCACCTTTGTGACATGAGTGCTTGTGGCACAAGTTGAATAAATAAAAGAAAAATCTAGAATTCAGTGATACAATGATACCTAAAAGTGCACCATATATGTATTTTCCTTAATGACTTTATGGTTGCCTAACAAGATTATTCCATTTCCTTCTCATGACTTTTGGTTTTATTGGAATAAAAGTCAAGAGTTTTCATAAAAGCAAAAGTAAGGAAAAGGTAAGAAGAATATAGAGTTATGTCTTTCTTTTTCCCCATGATATACTCAATGTTAAAATAAAAAGGAGATATCTTTGGAAGAGAAAAGGATTAGTATGGAGAAAGGGGTTATTTGGACTCATGTTTATGGCAAGGGAGTATTTGGATCGGCAAGATGATTATTGCATGGGATAACTACTTTATGGAGTGTCATTATATTGTCCGTGCCAAACTTTTTGGGAATTTTCCTTAGATGGCAACGAGAAGCGAGGAAAGGATAAGAGGGACTAGCTATATATATGGGTTTTGCATGGTACAGACAAAAAACCCAACCTTCTTCTCCCTTACGTATCTCTTCCTCTATAAGATATCCAACCCAACCACTACAAAAAAGATAGTATTTTTCCATGCTCATAATATGATTTTTCCACGCTTATAATATGATTTTCCCACAAATTAAAGCATAGAAAATAATGTTATCCACGCTGATCGAAAGAGTGAAAAAGTTGATTGTAGAAAATTTGGCACACTTTCCGAACCATAGTTTTCAGTGTGAAATTTTTCCCACACTTTCAGTGGCTTCTGTATCCACACTAATTACAGTAGAAAAATATGATCACACTGTTGCAGCTTTTGGGGGGTGAATTCATGATGAAATACGTGAAAATATCATACCGGTATAGTGGGGAAAGAATAACCTAGAACTTATTTATCAATACATAAAGTGTATGTATCATGTATATAAATTATGTCAGATTCACCTGTAGAGAAGCCTCAAACTCACCTAAAGTGCAACCAACTCATTATATACAACCACAAAGTCTCTAGCCCAGCCAAAGGTAATGTTTCATTCATCCGAAGATAAAATTTCATTCAAGTTAACTAGAAGAATATATACAAACACAAATGAAATTTACTGATAATAAATTGCATCGTTTACATGCTCTAAATGTATAATGGGTAACATCAACCCTTACAAAGGAGTTACAAAGACGTGATTGTTTGGCACGTGAAACAAAACACATGCACTCAATAATATAAAAAAATATCTAACTTCATCCAAAAATTTCCCAGCTCCTACTGAGCAGTCTTTGACTTATAGATTTGTGGATCTTCGACTCATCTCTTATACCCTATAGATTGTCATGGGAGTCCACCAACTCTTATGCATTAAGATAGATAGAGTATCAAGTGCAACATAGAATGATTCATGGTATTATTTATCATGCTATGCAGCAACTAAATAATAAATAATCATAGTGAAGAATTCTAAGCAATTTCATTGTGAAAATATTATTGCATGATTACATATAAAAGATATATTTACTTTTAACTCAATTCTTCATCTAAAATCATGAATACATTACAATGATGCACAAGAGAATGCAATGATATTGTATAGACAACTAAAACTTTGCCACTAGCCAGTTAAGATACACAAATGTCCTTTCCAAATATAAATATTCAGAAATACTAAATACGAACCCCACATAAAGAAATGCAAGAAACATTATAAATAACAACTCGAACAGTGAGGTGTTAAAATCAAATTATGAACCATGTGAATATTACATAAGAGGATATATTATTAAAACCCAATTGGGAGTGGAAGTCATAGAGCATTTAACATTTAATGATCACAACCAGTAAGGAGAAAATACCTTGTGTGGAAGCACCAACAATATATTGCATAAGCTGGCCAGTCACATTCAAAAGTGGTGAAAGTGTGGAAGGCGGCTATAAGAAGTTCAGAATCAAAATGGATGAGAAATATTAGAAAGTAACAACCAAAAGCTAAACACGACAAGTATTAAAATTACTACTGGTAACGAAAACCAACATGTGTTTCTCCATCATATGAATGACAAAATCATCGTGCACGTGAAGAACAAGTAGCCCACCTAATAGATAACAAACAGAGTGGACACTCTTGGTGCTAGCCCACAAATGAGAAAATGACACACAAACATAACAGAGTCAATAATACAAGTATAAATTTGAGAAACAAAAAAAGTGATGTGCATCAATCAAGCTAACTTCAAGACCAAACACAAGAGAAGGGCACACACTCTACCCATTTTTGTGTGTGAGGAAAAGTTACAGTAATCGGGGAGGATAAGGATCAACCGCTATCAGTTCCCAATTAATATATATCTTTGAGCATGCAAGGCAATTGCAGCTGGGAATGAAAAATCCAGGAAGATATGATGTTGAGATACAAGCCTAACATTTTATTGATTCTTGAACCTTGAAATGATGGAGATAGATACAATTCTATCATCCAAAGTTTTGTTTCAATTGATCACATAGAATATAGGTGAGGGGGTCTTTTGGTGGATCTGGGCCACTCTGGGATGATGGTAATGCACAGTGAAGGTACATACAAATAGTATACAGTTTATCAATTGTCAAGCGGCAAACAAATCTAGTAAGAGCATATGTAAGGAGAGTTTGGTGATTCATGGAGGGAGAACAAAGAAGTATTTTGATAGGGTGACCCTCATATCACTGGACATGTGGAGGTGACTATAAGGAGCACGTGTGTCAAAGAAGATAGGCTTAATACAATGATTAGCAGGATACGCGAAGGAGGCCATCTTCTTGGGGACATATCTAAAGAGTCCTTAACGACATATTAATCAAACCCTGACAGAAATGAAAGACAAATTCTCATCTCTCACACACAAGTAATCAAACCACAAGGAAGGGTATGGAACCAATAACCGAGGAAGAGATTTAGAATAAAGTAGAGTCATTTATGAATGCAGTAATTGCAAAAATGGAGGAGGTTTATCTGGGATGAACCTCAACACACAGTTGATCATGATGATATTATTACTTATGAAAGGATTATTGACTTGTTATAATTTCAAAAGCAAAGGCTATTTTAGATCAGCAAAAATTAAGAGGTAAAGTATGTGGCAAATTATATGAAAAAATTGATACTTAGATCTTATTATAGTTTGATGAAAGTATAAATACCATAATCAACAGCTCAAATTGAAATGTTGTTCACTTGGTGGTCATAAGGACAACAACCCTTTTATTAATCTATATAAAAAAGGGAACCTCTGATATTAATTATTCTCTGTGGCATGTGCAACCTTCCCTGGGGTGTAAACTTTTGATTTGGAAAGGAGACGGGGTTCCTTTTTAGTAGATGGGAAGGAAGTGAGACCCTAAAAATAGTAGATGGGAAGGGACACCATACTCAGTGACAGTGTGACAGATAATCTGAGTGGTCAGGCTCTAAAATAGGTACGAGGGTGGGGTGACCACAGGTGTCATGCATAGGGTTGTTCGAGACATTGCATCAAAGGGGATGCCCCACATATTTGTGTTGGAAGGAGGCAGATGTGCAGCTTGATATGGATCTGTCGTCGCACCATATAACATTATAGGGGGATATCGCCCTTGAGAGAGCACATGTTTTGCACACATTAGAGTTGGGAGTAGAAGGGTATAGTCCTTGTCGGGGTTTTGGTCTTTGAGTTGGGAACGTTTCACAGGAATTGTGAGATGTCCAAAGAAATACCGAGCGGGGCCTAGAACTGAAAAGTCATGGCTGTATAGGATTTCAATGCCACTAAATATCCATCCCAACACAAATTTATCGCAACACACTTTAAAAGAACTAAGATTATGCATGCTAGACCTAATAGGAAATTCCACTGTCATGATCGTGCTACTTGATGAATGATCTTAACAAGCATCATTATCCTTCTTCACTCATGCAATATTGTTATATCAGACTTGTGCCCATTTTCTAAGATTCCTCACTATGCCTAGTATTTCTTGATATGGATTTACTGTTGCACAATATAACAATTTAGGGAGATAACTTGCTTGAGAGAGAAGAGGTGACGCACACATCGGAGATTGGAGAGGAAGGGTATCGTCCATGTCGGGGTTTTGGGCTTTGAGTTGGGAACATCTCATCAAACGTCCCAAGCAATACCAGGTGGAACCCAAAACTAAAAGTCCCAATGTATAGGATTTCAATGCCACTTAATACCCATCCCAACATAGATTAATAACAACAAACACATGATCATATTTTTAACAAGTTCCACGTCCCTTTCTTAATTATATACTACAAAGCAAACACATAGTAAAAGAACAAAGATTATGCACAGTAGAACTAATTGGAAATCCCGCTTTCGTGATCGTGCTACTCGACAAAAGATCTTGACAAGCATCATTATACTTCATCACTCATGAAATATTGTCAGAAAAGACTTGCACCCATTGTCTAAGATTCCTCACCATTCCCACTAGTGGAGTTTAAGTTGTGTCTTGGTCCTACTATGGTTAATCGTTTGAAAAGACCAGCCAAGCATACTGGACATTGTCAATATCTACCTAACCAACAACTAGTAATATATAGGCTCATAAAAAAATGTTGTGTCCCATTGTAGTTAATCCTTTGAAAAGACCAGCTAAGAATCCTTGACATGGTTAGTCTACCTAATTAACAACCTAGTACTATGTGATCTCATCAAACAACGATTTGTCTCATTGTGGTTAATCGTTTGAAAAACCAAATAAGCACCCTTGACATGGTCAGACTCTACCTAACAAACAAACTAGTATTGTGTGGGCTCCACACAATGCTTTGTCTCATTTTGGTTAATCGTTTGAAAAGACCATCTAAGCATCCTTTACATGGCCAGTCTCTACCTAACCAACAACCTAGTACTATGTGGGCTCATAAAACAATGATGTGTACCATTGTGGGTGATCATTTGAAAAGATCATCTAAGAATCCTTGACATGGTCTGTCTCGACCTAACCAACAACATAGTACCATGTGGGCTAATCAAATGCTTTGTCATCTTTCATCAAGATTGCATTTCAGTCCAAGCTCTCCATCTCATAGTGGTCTCTTGATACATATGTGCTCTTGATGCCTAGTCATTACAAAGAGCACTCCTCCCCTACCACTGCTACTAACTAACAATTAGTCAAGGATTCTTCTTTGAGTCCTAACATAATCTTGCACTTAATGAAAGAGCTTGACAAGAAACATCACCCACTTTTTCTCATGTGATATTGTTGGATAGGACTTGCGCCCATTGTATAAGAGTCCTTACTGTTAGCCCTTAGAGGGGTCCAGGAAATGGATTCATTCCAATGTGGTTGATCATCTAAAAAGACAATCTGAGCATCATTTGCTTGATGATAAAACATGTTTTAGTAGTGCACCAAATTAACATTTCTTATCATAAAATTTTCTACTTATAATATACATAAACAGTATAAATACACATTAATCAATGGAATGTTTTGTGTAAAATCAGCCAACACCAAGAGTTGCATAACATTTTTTGGTTCAATATATATTAACACCCATCAATTGGTTAGGTTTTTAGTATGGTAGGATGTTGTCTCCAAGAAATATTCAATCACTCACTCGTGATCTCAGGTGTTCCATGTGTTAGTAGCTTGTCCTTGTCGATGCCTAGAGACCGTCCACCCAAAACATGGAACCTCCATCTCTCACTCAAGAAATTCTTTTGGCACACATTAGATAGATTATGACAATAGCAGTGAATATTCACTTCAAGAATGTTATGCCCCTGAGACATTCTAGAAACACCATGGAGTCACAACTCGTGTCGACACCACACCTATCTCTAGTTGGTATAGTCCACTTGTGGAACCTAGCACAACCAAACTACTTCTATAGGTGTTGGTAGTCTAGAATGTAGTTCTAGTCAACCCATCTTTACAAAGGGTGTATAAATATAGTCAGTGGGTCTATGCTTGATAAAAATCCAATGGCTAAAAGTTGTCATAGAGGCTCCAAGCTTTACATGTCATTGTCTTAATTTCTTCATGTGAATGTAAATAAACATATGAGACACAACAATCATGAAGGCAGCTAACATCAACGCCAAGATGGTATGCCATAGACATCTACCGCCTATATGCTATGACCTCCTAATTGACTTGCTTCCATGAATGGATTTTATCATGCATCCTCTCTTTGTATTTGTATAAAAGTTATACTAACGAGACGTTCCTCAATGATGCCGCAATAGCCTTGAGAAACTACATTGTTGTTTCTATACAATCTGACAAAATTGAACACATGTCAGAGATAATTGGTCAGGGATAACAACCCTGACCAAATTATTTAAACCCCCAAGGCATATCCATGGCCACAAGGTTTCTAAACCTTAACTGTAGCCTTTCTAAAACCCTAGCAGCCTTTGGGCTCCCTTTTTATATGAAAAACATTTCATATGCCCCTTTCACTCCACCCAACCCCCCATTACTCTTTCCAATATCCTCACCCACCTCATCTGTTTCGTTTGGATTCATCCACAACTAGTGCAAATAAGGGCAGCTCAGACGAGTGAGACCCTTGATTCTGAACCAAAATGGACGGATATATCTCACCAACTGAAGTGAACTGTCTAATCAGGCCCTAGCCCCGTTAAAGCTGGTTTTAGATACAGCGGTCATATCATATACAACGGGACATGTTGTCCAATCTGGCACACTTCTACCATTTGATATTATACATTATTCAAACACAACCTAGATGTCAGTAACTGATCATTCTGAGCTGAATTCGTGGAAGTAAAATATTTTATCGTCTTTTGGGTGGACTACAAATGGGAGAATTTATTTTACTACGTTCTGTTGACTTTTCATGGACAGATATATTTTATACCAAAGTAAATGGTATTCAACGTCCATACATTAGTGATAACTTTTGCAACAAAATCAAACTTGAAATCAGAGACTTCATCCAATTGTGTATTTAAAATCAAGAGTTGATACAGATTCAACTAAATAATTATGTACAACCATTCTTTATCAAGATATGGCATTGCTTCTCACTCTCAATATAACAGAGTATGGTGTAAAGCAAAAACAAAAAAGAAATTTTCCAAGACTAGCTAGCTCATCATGTTCCTTGCTGAAATGTTGTGGCAAGCATACTAGAAATAGTAAACACCTGGATACGAAAAATGAGAACCAAATGAATTATTTTGAGAGGATAAAGATGAGACAATAAGAACATGTGTACTAAAGTTTTTTACACTGGACCTTGTAGAATCTGTAAGAAAAATAACAAAAAAATATGTTTTGGTAGTTGATTTCTATCAAATGTTCAACACCAAAACATCCACCAGCATGGAAGATGCTTCCTTCAACAACAAAGTAAAAACTCAAGTAAAACTTCTGTAGACCAGTTTTGAAAGGAACATGTAAACAAAAGGGATACTATTTTCATTGATTGTACTACCACCATCTAGCTTAGACCAGACATGGTCAAATAACCATATACAATGTTGGATTCACCTGTGTAGTTTGATGATGCTTCCACACCAGCCATAAGGTAAATAAATGCATAATCCAGTTCTTGTTCCCAAACACCTTATGACTCATATATATGCATGAAGAAAGTATATGTAAATCAATCCATCTTGTATAAACTAAGACATACTTTTACGCATGACAAGTTTGCAACAAATGAACTAGGTTAAGTACTCAAAGTTTTCATTGTATGGTTCTAAATGTAGGACATGATATGTATGACAAAGTCCAATACAAATACAATAATGATCTAGGAAGAATTTAAAATGAGTTCTCAAAGAACATACATCTGGAATGATAGCAATTGAAAACACTCACTGTGTAGGTGTTCCTTTTCAATCATTCCTGTCATCAAGCAATTCAAAAAATATTATACATCATTTGACAAACTCTTAAATCATTATAATATCAAGATCAGAGAAATACACTATTGTTGACCTAGTATCTAAGTTCCTATCCAAGTAGTATGAGATCTTAACTAGTGTTAGGTTGATAAATGTCATAGACCAACTGATAAATAAAATTCATCAACAAAAGATAAATGAAATTCATTAAGGCAAAAATATTAATTACACATCAAAAAGTGTTGGCAAGGATATAAATGGCTTAGAAACATGCATAAAATATCTTTCATGTCACACATTATTAGCTTTTCCATCAATTTTGATCATATACATGTGTATATATATACTTTTCTTGTACTCATGTTGTAAAGCTCTCTCACGTTTGCAACGCGTCAAATTTCTCCAAATTCCAAGTTAGTATAGGGAAGATATGCCCGTTTGAACATCTCTTGGTTTTAACCTTGTCTTTAGCCCTTTTATTTGGTTTTATCACTTTATGGGCCCAAAAATTATTTGCACTCGACCCAGCTGCAAATCCGTGTTTCCTCCCTCTCTCTTTGGGGGTAAGCATTTCTAGCACTTAGATCTTGTCACACGGATCATCCTTCTCGATCCAACGGCCTGAGACTTGTCTCCTTTCCCGACTCATGCACTATGTAAAGTGCACCATGTCAGCCGCTTAGCAACCGACTATGTCCCTCCTTTTCGGCAAGTAAGCCTTGCTTCCACTCTATTTTCTTCCCCCTAATCTTTTCCCTTCATGTTCCTTGTGGTTTCAAACCTTAGAATGTCCTCTTTTCCTTTCCCCTTTCTTCTCTTCCGTGGATGGCACCACCACTGTTGGAAATGGGCATTCTTGCTCATGTCTACCTCAGCAAGTATAAAAATTGTCAATACCTTCGTTGGGATTTGGTGGACTAAGGTGGATACCTCTTTTGGCCCCAAGCCCTCTCTTCCTCTCCCACCTACCTTCTCTAGCGAGAGTTGCCACAAGAGCACCGTCGCGCAACACGGGTGCAAAGGAGAAGGAGAAGAAGTGCAAGGATTGTTGGATGAAGATTCAATGACCCCAGACGATTGTGATACTATCCTTCCACTCCCTCGCTCCATCTTAGTCTCTTTCTCACTCTAACTTCACTCGCCCTCTCTGCCTCTCTCCGCCACTTGGGAACGTCTCAACAAACATGCTCATGTCAGCTAACCCGATCTCCATTGACCCATGTGGTGTGCCTTAAAAGTTGCGGTCAAGGTTGATCGAGCGTAGCCGCACCCGAACACCCATTGTCTCGCCCCAATGGTGAAGGACGTGTTGTAATGATGAAAATACGAAATTATACAAATCTCTTGCATTTTGTAGTTGTAATCAAAGATTAAGTTACCTTGTATCTCAACTAAACATGGATGTTCCTTCTAGACCTAAGGTGCCTTATGATGCTAGTACCATATTGAATACTTTGTGAAAAAGATTGATATGAATAGAAGCATGATTGAATGACGAAGGAGCTAAGTCTATAAGAACACACATGTGATTTGTAAAATTATTATGACTTCAAATCCCTATTGATCTAAGACCCACTATTATGTCTTTTATATCTTAGGTGCTCTTCGGATTCGACCTTCTCTAGAACCTACTCATAGATCATAACTTGTACTCTACTCCCAAGGTACGCTTAATCTTTTGACCCTACTATGATATTGACTTGTTTGTATGTATGCTCGTATGAATGCTTGGCTAGATAAATATTTAATTGAGCTATTGTTCCTATAAATACTACTTTCATGTTTGATTATAATATGTTGATAAAGCTTGAACATAATATAAAAAAATGCATTATATAACCTACTGTTGATATATTGGATCAAGAAACCTAAAGCATGCTTTGTATAAAACATTATCTTTAAGTGTTCTTGCATTGTTTCTACTTGTTGTTGATATCATATTTCTAGCCAAGAAACATTTATATTACTCTTGAATTGTACTTACATATTGAAGAGGATGATTGGCAAAGGGTATGAACTGGTTGGACTCTACTACTTGCAACAGTCTTCTACTGTGTGTACTGTTGCTTCCCCCTTGGTGGAGCATAGCCGTCTTGGTCATGCATCTTTAGACAAACTCCAAGTTTTGGTTCTAAGGTTGTCTAATTTGAAGAAGTTATTTATATTGGGAGTCATGTCAGTTTGGTAAATATACCAGGTTTGTGTTCATGTCAAAAGAAAGTCAACATAGAGGTCATTGTCATCACACCGTGAGAGTTTCCCGAGTGGAAGAGTCTCAAATGACAATGAGAGCATCTTCAATTGTTACGACGACTGAGTAGACAATATAAGAGTAGCTGACAATACTAAAAAAATTTGGTTGGAAAGCTAGTTTCTCATGTGACATAGGCTTAGTTAAAGGGCATGATCAACAACCATAGTCTCTTAGACGAAGGTATGAGACAAATGTCATACCTTTTATGTGCTACTCCATTCTTTTCCTTAGATATTAAGAAATCATATGATACTTCTATTAGAGATTGCAGTAAGTATTGACTCCTTACGGAGATAGAAAATCTTAGAGCCAAGCCTGTTGATACTCCTTTGGATCCTAAAGTAGGGGGGTTTCTTGATGAACAATGTAGATATAGATGACTTGTTAGAAATTATTCAATCTGACTATCACCTGGCCTGACATTTCCTTTTCTACTAGTAATGTTCGTCAGTTCATGGATAAGCCATGCGATAGTCACATGGAGGTTGTGACACACATTCAGAGATATCTCAAAAGGGCCCTGGTATGGGTATCTTATATCAAGACCATGGAATTGAAAATATACAGAAGCAGGGATCAAATGTTGGCTGATCTAGATTCAATATTGATAGGAAGTCCATTTCTGGCTATTGTGTATTTTTTGGTGGAAACGTGGTGTCCTACAAAAGCAAGAAACAAGTTGTAGTTGCAAGATATAATGTGATTCTGAATACACATCTATGGCCTTAGCTACATGTGACTTACTATGTGATTCATCATTTATTAGAGGAGCTTGTCTTTGTGCAAGGAGATCATATGGATCTCAAGTGTGATAATTAGAATGTTTTCCATATGACACAAAATCTTATTTTTCAAGAAAGAACCAAACATATCAAATTTGAATGTCGCATTCTGAGAGAGAAGGTTCAAGAAAGGTTGGTTCAACTGTCACATGTCAAATCAGAAGATCAATTAGCTGATTTGTTTACCCAAGTCTCTAAATGATTCTCAGGTTAAATACTTATGTAATAAGCTAGGCACATATGATATATGTGCTCCAGCTTGATGGGGTGTTAATTATAAGGATATGCATGTATTTATGGAAAGTCTTAGGGATCTACGTGTACGTGTCAAGCATGTACAAACTTTCTGTATATATATTTCGACATAACTTGAGATACAATTGAGTTGATGTATTATCTTAATATATTGTCTCTAATATTAATCTTCAAAGTTGTAACAAAATTTTAAAAAAAAAATCCCTTAATCAAAATTTGGACGAATTTTTCATTTGATTTTTTTTGTGTTACATACCATTCAGGAAAATTATTTACAAATTCTGGTCAATGTTAAGCATGAGAAGAAAATTTGAAGTTATAAAGTGACTTGAGAAGCTGAATAAAGGACTATCTAGAAAAAATGAAGTTATAAAATAACTTGAGCAGATGGGTAAATAATTAGCTTGCATGGAAGATCATGACATATGTACGTGTCAGCACACTTTGTGTGTGTGCACACTGGAGCATGTATTAAGGTGTGAGGGTGGAGAAGGGAGCCTGAGCAGGGGAGAGAAGGAATGGGGAGGAAAGAAGAAGAGAGACGAATGAGGAGGAACCAAATTAAGTATACTAGTATACAGTGACATTTAGGCCATGTTTGGTTCACAAGACTATCAGTGGGATAGGATTGAAATCCCAAGTTTAGATCAAATCTTGCGCTTGTTTGCACAAAAATTGTCCTGTAACTTTAATTGCAATGGTAGACAAGTCCAAGCCGAGCGGGACTATTGAGTTCTATGGACCCCCCTGGTATTCAGATGGTATACGCGCTATGAGCCCTCCCGCCTCTGTCCCTTCCCCGATTCCTGACCCCCTGATGTCAACCCTGAACCTCGTGACTGGGCCAATATAAACTGAATTGGATAATACTCGTTAGATACCCTATTATAAAAAAATAGAACTTTTTTATATAAAGTGTTCATTAGGAAATGTACAAGTTGTTCACTACTAATATAACCTGAATTGAATAATACACGCCACTATGCGGAATTTGTCAGTTGGTTTCAGAGGCAACTCTGGGTCGACATTCAAAGGTTGATGTAGAATTAGAAAGATTAAAATTACAAGGTTAGTAGAAAACCTTTGTGTGCATCCAAACATAGGACGAAAAAACAAGTATCCTTTCTTACATATATAGCATCCAATCATATTTTGTGATCCATCCATTTGTAATCATTTCCAACGAACCCAACATGTCGTTATGGTACAACCACAACGGTGTTGGCTCTTAAAACTCCCGTCAAGCACATAATTGTACAGTAGCTTGATATTCCAAATGTTGCAAAGATTGAAGTGGATGTTGCCTCAAGACATTGCTTTGTAAATGCATACACATTAAGAAATAGTTAAATCACCAATAAGGCTTAATTTATATGGGACAATCCGATCAACAAAGTAACTCGTCAATCATGTACTTCCACAAATGCAAACAAAAATGACCATTGAACTTTAACAAGACATGTGACGTAGGAAAGGCCCCACCTTTACGCACTTATGAGCATAGGCATCACTGTGTTATTAGTTTGCTTTAGTATCATGCTTTGTTACATTATGTCATTTTTTTCTCGTTGTTGGACCATTGTTGTTTTTGGTCTATTGTAAAGTCAAGTGGTTTAGTCCCGCATTGGCTACTGCATGCTTAGTCATTCTTTTAGAAGCCTATATAAAGGTTCTATCTCTGTCCATAGTTGATAAATGAGAATTATTCCCTGTAGTCTTTAGCAGTATTTCTTCTTTAATTGTGTAGATAGGCATTACCACGTACATGAAGCTTTCTGCGTTTTGGATAGTTTTGCTTTGCACAAGTAAGCTTCATGTTCTTCCCTTTCAAGGAGGGAAGGAGTAAGTGAAATTTGATAAACTAAACTTATTAGCCAATACTCGCATTTAAGTAAGAGCATAGGAGAACTCATATCACGGAACTGTTTATTACCCTAAGTCCACACTCCTAATGGCTACACAGCCAAAGGTGAGACCTAAATGTCCGTTCCTAGAATGTATCACATTGGTGTCTAGGGTGGACCAAATTAGATCCAAGGGCCAAGAAAAGGTTTGGCCTCTCCGTAGATTAAGATTCTATAGGAACTCGGATTGGTTTGTTTTGTCGTAAATGGTCCTGATTAATAATAAATTAGAGTTCCTTGATTGATTTTTTATGATTGATTTGAAGAATGTGCTAGATCTTGAGTAATGTGACTTCCTATGAGTGACAGATTTATATAAAAAATATAGTTCTTCAGTTTCCTTTTAAAAAGAACGGAAGAAAAGTTCTAGAATAACTCACAACATTTTTTATATAATAATTGTTTTATTTCTTCCTAAATGACACACATAAAATATTAATGACTAGCAATGCCAGAGGTGTGGATATTATTTAGTGGCATAATCAAAACATAATTTGACAAAATATTATACACTATAATCATGCTATGTAAAAGATTTTTATACGTTATACATATTTAGAAAGATAGATCAAACAACCACATATAATATATGTTGCATTAGAGTGTGGCAATCGTGAGGATTAAGACCTATCAGTTTTAAATCTTTTATTGATATCGATCTATAGATGATAGTTGAGTTACTTGAGTATCTCTATGGTACCTTAATATTAAGCAAGCAATCGCAAAGACTTTTCACCTATGAGAGTAGTACATAGTCTCTTATCAAAATGATTTACAATGTTGTTTACTCTTTCATTTGCATCCACCCCTAACATAGATTTAGGGGCACTCCATTCCTCAATTGAGTCATTAAATGTTTTGTTCAACTTTTGAGAAGGATGCACCTTTGGCAAAAACCGTCGATCACCAAGATGTACAGTCTTACCATCATATTTTAATCGGATTGATTCAATATTTTCCTTACTACAAAAAAAGACAGTATTTTTCCATGCTCATAATATGATTTTTCCACGCTTATAATATGATTTTTCCACAAATTAAAGCGTTGAAAATAATGTTATCCACGCTGATCAAAAGTGTGAAAAAGTTGATTGTAAAAAATTTGGCACACTTTCCAAACCATAGTTTTCAGTGTGAAATTTTTCCCACACTTTTAGTGGCTTCTGTATCCACACTAATTGCAGTAGAAAAATATGATCACACCGCTGCAGCTTTTGGGAGGGTGAATTCATGATGAAATATGTGAAAGTATCATATTGGTATAGTAGGGAAAGAATAATCTGGAATTTATTTATCAATACATAAAGTGTGTGTATCATGTATACGATTTATGTCAGATTCACCTGTAGAGAAGCCTCAAACTCACCTAAAGTGCAACCAACTCATTATATACAACCATAAAGTCTCTAGCCCAGCCAAAGGTAATGTTTCATTCATCCGAAGATAAAATTTCATTCAAGTTAACTAGAAGAATGTATACAAACACAAATGAAATTTACTGATAATAAATTGCATCGTTTAGATGTTCTAAAGGTATAAATGGTAATATCAACCCTTAGAAAGGAGTTACAAAGACGTGATTGTTTGGCACGTGAAACAAAACACATGCACTCAATAATATAAAAAAGTATCTAATAATACTTCATCCAAAAATTTCCCAGCTCCTACTGAGTAGTCTTTGACTTAATAGATCTGTGGATCTTCGACTCATCTCTTGTACCCTCTAGATTGTCATGGTAGTCCACCAACCCTTATGCATTAAGATAGATAGAGTATCAGGTGCAACATAGAATGATTCATGGTATTATTTATCATGTTATGCAGCAACTACATAATAAACTATCATAGTGAAGAATTCTAAGCAATTTCATTGTGAAAATATTGTTGCATGATTACATATAAAAGATATATTTACTTTTAACTCAATTCTTCATCTGAAATCACGAATACATTACCATGATGCACAAGAGAATGCAATGATATTTTATAGACAGCTAAAACTTTGCCACTAGCCAGTTAAGATACACAAGTGTCCTTTCTAAATATAAATATGCAGAAACACTGAATACAAACCCCACATAAAGAAACGCAAGAAACATTATAAATAACAACTCAAACAGTGAGGTGTTAAAATCAAATTATGAACCACGTGAATATTAGATAAGAGGATATATTACTAAAACCCAATTGGGAGTGGAAGTCATAGAAAATTTAACATTTAATGATCACAACCAGTAAGGATAAAATTCCTTGTGTGGAAGCACCAACAATATATTGCATAAGCTGGTCAGTCACATTCAGAAGTGGTGAAAGAATGGAAGGTGGCTGTAAGAAGTTCAAAATCAGAATGGATGAGAAATATTAGAAAGGAACAGCCAAAAACTAAACACAAAAAGTATTAAAATTACTACTGATAATGAAAACCAACATGTGGTTCTCCATCCTATGAATGACAAATTCATTGTGCACGTGAAGAACAAGTAGCCCACCTAATAGATAACAAACAGAGTGGACACTCTTGGTGCAAGCCCACAAATGAGAAAATGACACACAAACATGACAGAGTCAATAATACAAGTATAAATTTGAGAAACAAAAAAGTGATGTACATCAAACAAGCTAACTTCAAGACCAAACACAAGAGAAGCACACACACTGGATCAACAACTATCAGTTCCCAATTAATATATATCTTTGAGCATGCAAGGCAATTGCAGCTGGGAATGAAAAATTTAGGAAGATATGATGTTGAGATACAAGCCTAACATTGTATTGATTCTTGAACCTTGAAATGATGGAGATAGATCCAATTCTATCATCCAAAGTTTTGTTTCAATTGATCACATAGAATATAGGTGAGGGGGTCTTTTGGTGGAGCTGGGCCACTCTGGGATGATGGTAATGCACACTGAAGGTACATACAAATAGTATACAGTTTATCAATTGTCAAGCAGCAAACAAATCCAGTAAGAGCATATGTAAGGAGAGTTTGGTGATTCATGGAGGGAGAACAAAGAAGTATTTTGACAGGGTGACCCTCATATCACTAGATATGTGGAGGTGACTATAAGGAGCACGTGTGTCAAAGAAGACAAGCTTAATGCAATGATTAGCAGGATGCGCGAAGGAGGCCATCATCTTGGGGACATATCTAGGAGTCCTTAACGACATATTAATCAAACCCCGACAGAAATGAAACACAAATTCTCATCTCTTACACACAAGTAATCAAACCACAAGGAAGGACATGGCACCAACAATCGAGGATGAGATTTAGAGTAAAGCAAAGTCATTTACAAATGCAGTAGTTGGAAAAATGGAGGAGGTTTACCTGGGATGAACCTCAACACACAGTTGATCATTATGATATTATTACTTAGGAAATGATTATTGACTTGTTATAGTTTCCAAAACAAAGGCTATTTCATATCAGCAAAAATTAAGAGGTAAAGTATGTGGTAAAGTATATGAAAAAATTGATACTTAGATCTTATTATAGTTTGACGAAAGTATAAATACCACAATCAGTAGCTCAAATTGAAATGTTGTTCACTTGGTGGTCATAAGGACAACAACCCTATTATTAATCAATATAAAAAGGGAACCTCTAATATCAATGATTCTTTGTGGCATGTGCATCCTTCCCTAGGCTGTAAACTTTTGATTTGGAAAGGAGACGAGGTTGCTTTCTAGTAGATGGGAAGGAAGCGAGGCTCTAAAAATAGTAGATGGGAAGGGACACCATACTCAGCGGTAGTGCGAAAGGTAATCTGAGTGGTCGGGCTCTAAAATAGGTACGAGGGTGGGGTGACCACAGGTGTCGTGCATAGGGTAGTTGGAGTCATTGCACCAAAGGGGTCGCCCCAGAGATTTGTGTTGGAAGGAGGCAGATGTGCAGCTTGATATGAATCTGTCGTCGCACCATATAACTTTATAGGGAGATATCGCCCTTGAGAGAGCACATGTGTTGCACACAATAGAGTTGGGAGTAGAAGGGTATAGTCCCTGTCAGGGTTTTAGGCTTTGAGTTGGGAACGTTTCATCAAGAATTGTGAGATGTCCAAAGAAATACCAAGCGGGGCCTAGAACTAAAAAGTCCTGGCTGTATAGGATTTCAATGCCACTAAATATCCATCCCAACACAAATTTATCGCAACCAAACACATGATAAAAAATTTAACGAGGCTCCATGTCCTTTTCTTCATTGTATAATGTGAAGCAAACACACTTTAAAAGAACTAAGATTATGCACGCTAGACCTAATAGGAATCCCACTGTCATGATCGTGCTACTTGATGAAAGATCTTGACAAGCATCATTATCCGTCTTCACTCATGTAATATTGTTATATCGGACTTGCGCCCATTTTCTAAGATTCCTCACTACGCCTAGTATTGCTTGATATGGATTTATTGTTGCACAATATAACAGTTTAGGGAGATAACTTGCTTGAGAGAGAAGAGGTGACGAACACATCGGAGATTGGAGAGGAAGGGTATCGTCCCTATTGGGGTTTTGGGCTTTGAGTTGGGAACATTTCATCAAACGTCTCAAGCAATACCAGGCGAAGCTCAGAACTAAAAAGTCCCAATGTATAGGATTTCAATGCCACTTAATACCCATCCCAACACAGATTAATAACAACAAACACATAATCATATTTTTAACAGGTTCCACGTCCCTTTCTTAATTGTATACCGCAAAGCAAACACACAGTAAAAGAACTAAGATTATGCACACTAGAACTAATAGGAAATCCCACTGTCATGATCATGCTACTCGACGAAAGATCTTGACAAGCATCATTATACCTCATCACTCATGAAATATTGTCAGACAGGACTTGCACCCATTGTCTAAGATTCCTCACTATTCCCACTAGCGGAGTTTAGGTTGTGTCTTGGTCCTATTATGGTTAATCGTTTGAAAAGACCAACCAAGCATACTGGACATGGTCAATATCTACCTAACCAACAACTAGTAATATATGGGCTCATCAAAAAATGTTTTGTCCCATTGTAGTTAATCCTTTAAAAAGACCAGCTAAGAATCCTTGACATGGTTAGTCTACCTAATTAACAACCTTGTACTATGTGAGCACATCAAACAACGCTTTGTCCCATTGTGGTTAATCGTTTGAAAAACCAGACAAGCATCCTTGACATGGGCAGACTCTACCTAACAAACAACCTAGTATTGTGTGGGATCCGCACAACGCTTTGTCTCATTTTGGTTAATCGTTTGAAAAGACCATCTAAGCATCCTTTACATGGTCAATCTCTACCTAACCAACAACCTAGTACTATTTGGGCTCATCAAATAATGATGTGTCCCATTGTGGTTGATCATTTGAAAAGATCAGCTAAGCATCCTTGACATGGTCAGTCTCGACCTAACCAACAACATGGTACCATGTGGGCTAATCAAATGCTCTGTCAGCTTTCATCAAGATTGCATTTCAGTCCAAGCTCTCCATCTCATAGTGGTCTCTTGACACATATGTGCCCTTCATGCCTAGTCATTGCAAAGAGCACTCCTCCCCTACCATTGGCAGTTAGTCAAGGATTCTTCTTCGAGTCCTAACATAATATTGCACTTAACAAAAGAGCTTGACAAGAAACATCACCCTCTTTTTCTCATGTGATATTGTTGGATCGGACTTGCGCCCATTGTACAAGATTCCTTACTATTACCCCTTATAGGGGTCCAAGAAATGGATTCATCCCAATGTGGACCTTACTATTACCCCTTATAGGGGTCCAAGAAATGGATTCATCCCAATGTGGTTGATCATCTTAAAAGACAATCTGAGCATCATTTGCTTGATGAAAAAACATGTTTTAGTAGTGCACCAAATTAACATTTCTTATCATAAAATTTTCTACTTATATACATAAACAGTATAAATACACATTAATCAATGGAATGTTTTGTGTAAAATCAGCCAACACCAAGAGTTGCATAACATTTTTTGGTTCAATATATATTAACACCCATCAATTGGTTAGGTTTTTGGTATGGTAGGATGTTGTTTCCAAGAAATATTGAATCACTCACTCGTGATCTCAAATGTTCCATGTGTTAGTTGCTTGTCCTTGTCGATGCCTAGCGATCGTCCACCCAAAACATGGAACCTCCATCTCTCGCTCAAGGGATTATTTTGGCTCACATAAGATAGATTATGACAATAGCAGTGAATATTCACTTCAAGAATGTTATGCCCCTGAGACATTCTAGAAACACCATGGAATCACAATTCGTGTCGACGCCACACGTATCTCTAGTTGGTATGGTCCACTTGTGGAACCTAGTACAACCAAACTACTTCTATAGGTGTTGGTAGTCTAGAATGTTGCTCTAATCAACCCATCTTTACAAAGGGTGTATAAATATAGTCAGTGGGTCTATGATGATAAAAATCCAATGGCCAAAAGTTGTCATAGAGAATTCAAGCTTTACATGTCTTTGTCTTAATTTCTTCATGTGAATGTAAATAAACATATGAGACACAACAATCATGAAGGCAGCTAACATCAACGCCAAGATGGTATGCCATAGACATCTACCGCCTCTATGCTATGACCTCCTAATTGACTTGCTTCCATGAATGGATTTTCTCATGCATCATCTCTTTGTATTTGTTTAAAAGTTATACTGACGAGACGTTCCTCAATGATGTCGCAATAGCCCTGAGAAACTACATTGTTGTTTCAATAGAATCCGACAAAATTGAACACAGGTCAGAGATAATTGGTCAGGGATAACAACCCTGACCAAATTATTTAAACCCCCAAGGCATATCCCTGGACACAAGGTTTCTAAACCTTAACCGTAGCCTCTCTAAAACCCTAGCAGCCTTTGGGCTCCCTTTTTATGTGAAAAACATTTCATATGCCGCCTTCACTCCACCCAACCCCCCATTACTCTTTCCAATATCCTCGCCCACCTCATCCGTTTTGTTTGGATTCGTCCGCAACTAGTACAAATAAGGGCAGCTTGGACTAGTGTGACCCTTGATTCTGAACCAAAATGGACGGACGCATCTTACCAATTGAAGTGAACCGTCTAATCAGGGTTGTCTTTCCTAGCCCCATTAAAGCCGGTATCAGATACGGCGGTCATATCATATACAACGGGACATGCTGTCCAATCTGGCACACTTCTACCATTTGATCTTATACATTACTCAAACACAACCTAGATGTCAGTAACTGATCATTCTGAGCTGAATTCATGGAATTAAAATATCTTGTCGTCTGTTGGGTGTACTACGAATGGGAGATTCTATTTTACTATGTTCTATTGACTTTTTTCCTGGACATATATATTTTATACCAAAGTAAAAATGGTATTCAACGTCCATACAGTAGTGATAACTTTTGCAACAAAATCAAATTTTGAAATCGGAGACTTCATCCAACTGTGTATTTAAAATCAAGAGTTGATACAGATTCAGCTAAATAATTATGTACAACCATTCATTATCAAGATATGGCATTGCTTCTCACTCTCAATATAACAGAGTATGATGTAAAGCAAAAACGAAAAAGAAATTTTCCAAGACTAGCTAGATCATCACGTTCCTTGCTGAAATGTTGTGGCAAGCATACTAGAAATAGTGAACACCTGGATACGAAAAATGAGAACCAAATGAATTATTCTGAGAGGATAAAGATGAGAAAATAAGAACATGTGTACTAAAGTTTTTTTACACTGGACCTTGCAAAATCCGCAAGAAAAATAGCAAAATAATATGTTTTGGTAGTTGATTGCTATCAAATGTTCAACACCAAAACATCCACCAGCATGGAAGATGCTCCCTTCAACAACAAAGTAAAAACTCAAGTAAAACTTTTGTAGACCAGTTTCGAAAGGAACATGTATACAAAAGGGATACTATTTTCATTGATTGTACAACCACCGTCTAGCTTAGACTAGACATGG
Source organism: Alisma plantago-aquatica (assembly GCA_963693085.1). Taxonomy (NCBI): domain Eukaryota; kingdom Viridiplantae; phylum Streptophyta; class Magnoliopsida; order Alismatales; family Alismataceae; genus Alisma; species Alisma plantago-aquatica. Next base: position 875,616,260 of record OY856412.1, on the reverse strand, counting down.
TCAAATAACCATATGCAATATTGGAATCACCTGTGTAGTCTGATGATGCTTCCACACCAGCCACCAGGTAAATAAATTCATAATCCAGTTCTTGTTCCCAAACACCTTATGACTCCTATATATGCATGAAGAAAGTATATGTAAAACTAAGACATACTTTTACGCATGACAAGTTTGCAACAAATGAACTAGGTTAAGTACTCAAAAGTTTTCATCGTATGGTTCTAAATGTAGGACATGATATGTACGACAAAATCCAATACAAATACAATAATGATCTAGGAAGAATTTAAAATGAGTTCTCAAAGAACATACATCTAGAATGATAGAAATTGAAAACACTCAGTGTAGGTGTTCCTTTTCAATCATTCCTGACAACAAGCAATTCGGAAAATATTATACATCAGTTGACAAACTCTCACATCATTATAGCATCAAGATCAGAGAAATACACTATTGTTTCCCTAGTATCTGAGTTCCTATCCAAGTAGTATGAGATTTTAACTAGTGTTAGCTTGACAAATGTCATATACCAGCTGATAAATAAAATTCATCAAAAAAAGATAAATGAAATTCATTAAGTCAAAAATATTAATTACACATCAAAAAGTGTTGGCAAGAATATAAATGGCTTAGAAACATGCATAAAATACCTTTCATGTCACACATTATTAGCTTTTCCATCAATTTTGATCATATACCTATGTATATATATACTTTTCTTGTACTCATGTTGTAAAGCTCTCTCACGTTTGCAACGCGTCAAATTTCTCCAAATTCCAAGTTAGTATAGGGAAGATATGCCCGTTTGACCATCTCTTGGTTTTAACCTTGTCTTTAGCCCTTTTATTTGGTTTTAGCCCTGTATGGGCCCAAAAATTATTTGCACTCGACCTAGCTGCAAATCCGTGTTTCCTCCCTCTCTCTTTGGGGGCAAGCGTTTCTGGCCCTTAGATCTTGTCACATGGATCGTCCTTCTCGATCCAACGGACCGAGACTTGTCTCCATTCCCGACTCGTGCACTATGCAAAGTGCACCCTGTCAGCCGCTTAGCAACCGACTATGTCCCTCCTTTTCGGCAAGTAAGCCTTGCTTCCACTCTATTTTCTTCCCCCTAATCTTTTCCCTTCATGTTCTGTGTGGTTTCAAACCTTAGAATGTCCTCTTTTCCTTTCCCCTTTCTTCTCTTCCGTGGATGGCACCACCACTGTTGGAAATGGGCATTCTTGCTCATGTCTACCTCAGCAAGTATAAAAATTGTCAATACCTTCATTGGGATTTGGTGGACTAAGGTGGATACCTCTTTTGGCCCCAAGCCCTCTCTTTCTCTCCCACCTACCTTCTCTAGTAAAAGTTGCCACAAGAGCACCGTCGTGCAACATGGGTGCAAAGGAGAAGGAGAAGAAGTGCAAGGATTGTTGGATGAAGATCCAACGACCCCAGACGATTGTGATACTATCCTTCCACTCCCTCGCGCCATCTTAGTCTCTTTCTCTCTCTAACTTCACTCGCCCTCTCTGCCTCTCTCCGCCACTTGGGAACGTCTCAACAAACATGCTCATGTCAACTAACCCGATCTCCATTGACCCACGTGGCATGCCTCAAAAGTTGCGGTCAAGATTGATCGAGCGTAGCCGCACCCGAACGCCCATTGTCTCGCCCCAATGGTGAAGGACGTGTTGTAATGATGGAAATACAAAATTATACAAATCTCTTGCATTTTGTAGTTGTAATCAAAGATTAAATCACCTTGTATCTCAACTAAACATGGATGTTCCTTCTAGACCTAAAGTGCCTTATGATGCTAGTACCATATTGAATACTTTGTGAAAAAGATCGATATGAATAGAAGCATGATTGAATGACGAAGGAGCTAAGTCTATAAGAACACACATGTGATTTGTAAAATGATTATGACTTCAAATCCCTATTGATCTAAGACCCACTATTATGTCTTTTATATCTTAGGCGCTCTTCGGTTTCGACCTTCTCTAGAACCTACTCATAGATCATAACGTGTACTCTACTCCCAAGGTACGCTTAATCTTTTGACCCTGCTATGATATTGGCTTGTTTGTATGTATGCTCGTATGAATGCTTGGCTAGATAAATATTTAATTGAGCTATTGTTCCTATAAATACTACTTTCATGTTTGATTATAATATGTTGATAAAGCTTGAACATAATATAGAAAAATCCATTATATAACCTACTGTTGATATATTGGATCAAGAAATCTAAAGCATGCTTTGTATAAAACACTATCTTTAAGTGTTCTCGCATTGTTTCTACTTCTTGTTGATATCATATTTCTAGCCAAGAAACTTTTATATTACTCTTAAACTGTACTTACATATCGAAAAGGACGATTGGCAAATGGTATGAACTGGTTGGACTCTACTACTTGCAATAGTCTTCTACTGTGTGTACTGTCGCTTCCCCCTTGGTGGAGCATAGTCGTTTTGGTCATGCATCTTTAGACAAACTCTGAGTTTTGGTTCTAAGGTTGTCTGATTTGAAAAAGTTATTTATATTGGGAGTCATGTCAGTTTGGTAAATATACCAGGTTTGTGTTCATGTCAAAAGAAAGCAACACAGATGTCGTTGTCATCACACCGTGAGTGTTTCCCTAGTGGAAGGGTCTCAAATGACAATGAGAGCATCTTCAATTGTTACGACGACTGAGCAAACAATATAATAGTAGCTGAAAGTACTATAAAAATTTGGTTGGAAAGCCAGTTTCTCATGTGACATAGGCTTTGTTAAAGGGCATGATCAACAACCAAAGTCTCTTAGACATTGAAGGTATGAGACAAATGTTATACCTTTTATGTGCTACTCCATTCTTTTCCTTACATATTAAGAAATCATATGATACTTCTATTAGAGATTGCAGTAAGTATTGACTCCTTACTGAGATAGAAAATCTTAGAGCCAAGCCTGTTGATACTCTTATGGATCCTAAAGTCAAACACTCCATGGAGTAGGGGGATTTCTTGATGAACAATCTAGATATAGATGACTTGTTAGAAATTATTCGATCTGACTATCACCCAGTCTGATATTTCCTTTTCTACTAGTAATGTTCGTCAGTTCATGGATAAGCCATGTGATAGTCACCTGGAGGTTGTGACACATTCTGAGATATCTCAAAAGGGCCCTGGTATGGGTATCTTATATCAAGACCATGGAATTGAAAATATACAGATGCAGGGATCAAATGTTGGCTGAGCTAAATTCAATATTGATAGGAAGTTTATTTATGGCTATTGTGTATTTTTCGGTGGAAACATGGTGTCCTACAAAAGCAAGAAACAAGTTGTAGTTGCAAGATCCAATGCAAGTCTGAATACACAGCTATGGCCTTAGCTACATGTGACTTACTATGTGATTCATCATTTATTAGAGGAGCTTGTCTTTGTGCAAGGAGATCATATGGATCTCAAGTGTGATAATCAGAATGTTTTCCATATCACACAAAATCCTATTTTTCATGAAAGAACCAAACATATTAAAGTCGAACGTTGCATTCTGAGAGAGAAGGTTCAAGAAAGGTTGGTTCAACTGTCACATGTCAAATCAGAAGATCAATTAGCTGATTTGTTTACCCAAGTCTCTAAATGTTTCTCGAGTTAAATACTTATGTAATAAGCTAGACACATATGATATATGCTCCAACTTGATGGGTGTTAATTATAAGGATATGCATGTATTTATGGAAAGTCTTAGGGATCTACGTCTACATGTCAAGCATGTACAAACTTTCTGTATAAATATTTCCACATAACCTGAGATACAATTAAGTTGATGTATTATCTTAATATATTGTCTCTAATATTAATCTTCAAAGTTGTAACAAAATAAAAAAATCCCTTAATCAAAATTTGGACGAATTTTTCATTGATTTTATTTGTGTTACATACCATTCAGGAAAATTCTTTACAAATTTTGGTCAATGTAAAGCATGAGAAGAAAAATTGAAGTTATAAAGTGACTTGAGAAGCTGAATAAAGGATTATCTAGAAAAAATGAAGATATAAAATTACTTGAGAAGATGGATAAATAATTAGCTTGCATGGAAGATCATGACATGTGTACACGTCACCACACTCTGTGTGTGTGTGTGCACACCGGAGCATGTATTAAGGTGTGAGGGTGGAGAAGGGAGCCTGAGCGGGGGAGAGAAGGAATGGAGAGGAAGGAAGAAGAGAGACGAATGAGGAACCAACTTAAGTATACTAGTATACAGTGACATTTAGGCCATGTTTGGTTCACAAGACTATCAGTGGGATAGGATTGAAATCCCAAGTTTAGATCAAATCTTGCTCTTGTTTGCACAAAAATTGTCACATAACTTTAATCCCAACGGCAGACAAGTCCAAGCCGAGCGGGACTGTTGTTTTCTATGCACCCCCTGGTATTCAGATGGTATACCCGCTCCAAGCCCTCCCGCCTCCGTCCCTTCCCCGATTCCTGACCCCCTGATGTCAACCCTCAACCTCATTACTGGGCCAATATAAACTGGATCGAATAATACTCGTTAGATACCCTATTATAGAAAAATACAACTTTTTTCTATAAAGTGTTCATTAGGAAGTGTGCAAGTTGTTCACTACCAATATAACTTGAATTGAATAATACACGCCACTATGCGGAATTTGTCAGTTGGTTTCAGAGGCAACTCTGGGTCGACATTCAAAGGTCGATGTAGAATTAGAAAGATTAAAATTACAAGGTAAGTAGGAAACCTTTGTGTGCATCCAAACATAGGACGAAAAAACAAGTATCCTTTCTTACATATATAGCATCCAATCCTATTATGTGATCCATCCATTTGTAATCCTTTCCAACGAACCAAACATGTCGTTATGGTACAACCACAACGGTGTAGGCTCTTAAAACTCCCGTCAAGCACATAATTATACAGTAGCTTGATATTCCAAATGTTGCAAAGATTGAAGTGGTTGTTGCCTCAAAACATTGCTTCATAAATACATGCACATTAAGAAATAGTTAAATCATCAATAAGGCTTAATTTATATGGTACAATCCGATCAACAAAGCAACTCGTCAATCATGTACTTCCATGAATGCAAAAAAAAATGACCATTGATCTTTAACAAGCCACGTGACGTAGGACAGGCCCCACCTTTACGCACTTATGAGCATATGCATCGCCGTGTTATTAGTTTGCTTTAGTATCACGCTTTATTTTATTATGTCATTTTTTTCTCGTTGTTGGACCATTGTTGTTTTTGGTCTATTGTAAAGTCATGTGGTTTAGTCCCACATTGGCTACCACATGCTTAGTCATTCTTTTAGAAGTCTATATAAAAGTTCTATCTGCGTCCATAGTTGATGAATGAGAATTATTCCCTTTTAGTCTTTAGCAGTATTTCTTCTTTAATTGCGTAGATAGGCATTACCACGTACATGAAGCTTTATGCGTTTGGGATAGTTTTCCATTGCACAAGTAAGCTTCATGTTCTTCCCTTTCAAGGAGGGAAGGAGTAAGTGAAATTTGATAAACTAAACTTATTAGCCAATACTCGCATTTAAGCAAGAGCATAGGAGAACTCATATCACGGAGTCGTTTATTACCCTAAGTCCACACTCCTAATGGCTACACGGCCAAAGGCGAGTGGACCTGAGCGTCCGTTCCTAGAATGTATCACATAACATATGCAAGAAAAGATCCAAGGGCCAAGAAAAGGTTGTGTCAAAAAAAGGAGAAAAAGGTGAATTTGTGGCCCTCGATCGCGCCCTCCCATTGGTTGGGAAGGAAGCTCACAGATGGCTGACATGGCCAAGGGCAGGGGCGCCCACCTTCTTGGGTCAGGCCCTAAAAATCGGCCCATTAAGCTCAATACATGATAAGATCGATTTTAAGAAAAGGGTTAAGTAGCAAAGTTCAAATGCTCATATCTTGTAATTTATAGCTCCAACTGAGACGACTTTTGCACCGTTGAAAAGATAATTGAATTCTCCATATAATGAAATATGTTTGATAGAAAAAGGAGCTTATTGAATGGGTTTAATTTTAATTACAACTTGATAATATTTTATAAGCATGCCGCTTAGTTCAAAACACAAATTAGGATCATATATGAGTACAAAGCGATGTTTAATCAAAATCGATTCATCAATCGAGTATAATGTGACATAAAGTCATCAAGGTGATGATGATGGAGGTTGTCGAGAATAATAGGGTATCTAACGAGTCAAGATGTATATAAGTTGTCTGAGGGAGAAAAATCTAGGTTATCACAACTCATGTCCACAAAAAGTGCACAACTCAAAATGATTGATATAGATTGTAGTGCATCATATGTGATCATTGTAAATTTTGTTATAGAGAGTAGCATCCTATTAGAAAATTCATCACCACCATTCTGGCACATAGCCATCGCTTGTGTGAAGTCTGCCCGCCTCACTGGAATGAGCATAAGTGAAGTCAATCCTCCCGACCCCTTCTTTAACGACTCCTTCCACTTTGCCAAGAAGGCAGGTGAAAATGGCATGATCTGCTAAAAAAACAACTTCTTGGCACCCTTCCACTTGGTTTGTGAGCTCCTGCCGTTGACAACGGTGTTGTCATTGATAAAACCAAACACGAGTCTGTCAAGTGTTGAAGGAGAGTGAAACATCCTCCTCTTATGTGGGTTTCCATCGTACCCTCATTCAATGTGCCAACCAACACTATTAGTGTGGTCAGAGTGGTGTAAGATTCCTCAAGCAAGGTTGAAGAGGCATATGGGGATTTAGTTGGGCAAGGAATAGCCTCTGTTGAAAATACACTTTCCAAAATCAAGGGTGGTGGGAGCCACGACATCACAAAGGTTGATCTCGGGTTGGATCTCACTATCGTTTGGATTTGGACTTCACACTCACCAAACACATACCTAGACACATGGGTTGTGGGTGGGTATATGGGAATTCAGAACCAAAGTGAGGCCATTGGGGAATAACAAAGACAATTAACACCAAAATTGTATTAGTGAAACTATCAAGAGATACAAAATTTACAATAATTAATGTAAAGCTATATCATAGATATGGACAATAAAGTGTACTTGGTAGAAGCTGCAACTTAATTAAGGCAACCAGAATGATGGTTGTATGGGCGGCTAGGCGTCCAGGCATTGTCTAGGGACACTCAGTCCGCATAGGCACCCAGGCGGAGGCCCAGGCATTTATATATATATATATAGAGAGAGAGAGAGAGAGAGAGAGAAAGAGAGAGAGAGAGAGAGTCAGGCTAGTGTACACTCGAGTGTACCGGAGGCACCGTACACCTCAGTCATTTTTGAAGGTGCAGTAAATTTTTGAAAAATCTAAACCGTTGATCTTCTTAATTATCATTAGAACATACTATATAATAAATTTTAGCTCATTTGGACACTTATAGGTCGTGCATCTAAAGGAGGCAAAAACCATGTATTTCAAATTAGTTTTGTGCGTCGATTTTGTTGTCCTTAGATGAGTGACTTACACTCATCCAAATGAGTTCAAATTTTGTATGTGACCTATTATTATTGTAACCATGAAGATCAATGGATTATATTTTGGAAAAACATGGTCTAAATAGGCAAACACCATTGGGGTGTACAGCGTGATCTGTACACTCGAGTGTATTCTAGCCTGACTCTCTCTCTCTCTCTCTCTCTCTCTCTCTCTCTCTCTATATATATATATATATATATATATATATATATATATTTATATATATATAGAATTTATGATAGATGAAGTTAAATCAGTAGATGATTAAGTAATATCAAAATCAATACATAAATAAACACAAATCAGTAGATAACTAAATATAAAATAGTAGATAAATAAAGACAAATAAGTAGATGAATAAGTACAATTAAGTGGATAGATAAATACAAATCAATTGATAAATATAGTTACATCAGTACATGATTATATAATTCCAAAAGCAATACATAAAAAATGCAAATGAGTAGATAACTAAATAAAAAACAATAGACAGATAAATTCAGTAGATGAATAGATACATATAAGTAGATGAATATATAACAATCTAATGGATACATGTAAATTTTTTGATAAATGAAGTTAAATAAGTAGATGATTAAATAATATCAAAATTAGTACATAAATAAATACAAATCAGTAGATAACTAAATAAAAATAGTAGATAAATAAATGGAAATAAGTAGATGAATAAATACAATTAAGTGGATAGATAAATACAAATCAATTGATAAACAAAGTTACATCAGTACATGATTACATAATTCCAAAAGCAGTACATAAATAAATGCAAATGAGTAGATAACTAAATAAAAAAAAAGTAGACAGACAAATTTAGTAGATGAATAGATACAAATAAGTAGATAAATAAATACAAATCACTTGATAAACTAATATAAATCAATAGATGATTCATTAACTCCTGAACCAGTACATAAATAAATACAAATAGTAGATGAATAAATACAATAAATACAAATCAGTTGATAAATAAAGTTAAATCAGTTGATAAATAAAATGAAATCCGTAGATGATTAAAGAATATTAGAATCAGTACATAAACAAACACAAGTCAGTAGATAACTAAATAAAAAATAGTAGATAAATATATACAAATAAGTACATGAATAAATACAATTAAGTGGATAAAGAAATACAAATCAGTTGATAAATAAAGTTACATCAGTAAATGATGTTATAATTTCAAAAGCACTATATAAATAAATTCAAATGAGTACATAACTTCATACAAAAATAGTAGACGGATAACTTCACTAGATGAAATAAGTAGATGAGTAAATACAAATCAGTTGATAAACTAATATAGATCAATAGATGAATGATTAATTGCTAGGACAGTAGATGAATTGATTCAATTTAGGCCCATTAAATGCTCAAGCAGGCCGCCTAGACCGCCCAAATGCCCAAATGTGTTGGGCGGCTGACTTTGGAAGGTAGGGTGGACGCCCAGGCGAGCGCCCACAAGCTACATCTTACCTAATGTACATTTTCAGTAAGAAGGAAGGACTACCATAGTGAAGAGGTAACTACTACAACATCTCTATGCCACCGAGATGTCAGAGAAACTAGGATCATTTGGATTTAGGAAGTTTTATAGTCAACTAAAAATGAACCCAAAAATATCCACACTCTAGAAAAACTGGAGTGATACAAAAGGCTGAAGAAAGAAGAGAGATTGTGATTGCTTTTAGAATGGAAATAAACTTCATTGACAGCTGTAAATTTGTGCAATTTGTTGATTTGTGTAGTTAGATGTAAATTCTGATTTCCACTTATTCGTACACAGTCTTCTAACATAAACCAGATTTGCCCTCTAGAAACACGTGTGAGCTTATATCCTATATAAGAGATTATAGTATACAGCAAATCTGAACTAGAGTAAAGTCCAAGGGCTCTGGAAGCGCAGCTATAGAAAGCTTGCCTAATTAGCACTTAATTGTCAATGAAAATTTACAAAAAAGAAACTGAAATAGATGATCCATACCAATCCATGGTTTGTATTTTTATTTCAAAATTAGCAACATTTCATACATGTTTGCAACACGGTTACAATATCGATTGTGCGTGGCAGTTTAGGAATTGGGTGAGGTAGGTGTGATGGGGCAATCAAATCCAATTTTTCTTCTCATAAAGTAAAGAAGCCTACCTGGCAATGTTGACGAAAATAGGAGCGGCTGCTGTTCTTCGCGGCACTAATGGTCTTCGGGTGCACTAGGTGAAGCCACTACATGTTGCTGCTGCATGCAAGGTGCGTCCGCGGTACAGCTGCCGGCAGTCCAGGGAAAATTGGATGGGGGGACAAAGGCACATGCAGGCATCGCAACAATAATGTTAAACACCGGCGATGGGGAGAAAACAGAGACACAAGATGGGAGGGAGATGCAAAGACAACTCACTTGATTAGGAGCAGACAAGCAACCAGAGACGAGGTCTTGTTTCTCTTCACCAGAGGCCAGATCTACCATCTCTATGTAATCAATGATGCATCCTACTCATGCAGTTGGCGACGGTGATGACTACAGCACGCTGCGTCCTCCTCCACAGAAGCGATGTTGTCGAAGACAACAATGGCAGACGAAATCACCAGTGCGATGGACGAAGGACTATCGGATGACGACGGAGGATGGAGGAAGTCAGTGGCTATTGAGCCATGGCGGAGCATTTGACAATTGCAGTGGCAGCCGCGCGTAAGGGCGGCTAGGGCAATTACCGGGAGAGTGGGGAGATTTGGGAGTCGTACGGGCGACTAGAATGCTGGACAGGGATCGGGCTTGTGTGAACCGAATCGGCTCCGTTTGGAGCGGACATTATGCATCGAGTGGGTCCGTCTATTCTGGGCCAGCGTCAAAAGTGAAATATTGAACCCGTCTATTACGAACCTCCTTCCAGTAGTGCAGGCCTAGCACAGCATTTGGTTCATGTGCACCTATCTATCGCCGCCGCCAACCCATCTAGATTCGTCCACTTTCCATGGGAAAAACACACACGCTTCCTTCTCCTCAGTTGCGTCCTCTTTCTGTGGGAAACACACACATGTTTCCTCCTCCGAAGCGATCTGCCACTTGGTGATATCAAACAGCAAAATCAGATCAAGCACTGACAGTTCATCCCGCTCCTCCACATAGGTACTTTCCCTCCTCCACTTATCCTTCTCCCTGATATGCCGCCAACGTAACCACAATCATGGTCTTGGCCAGGTGTTCCTACGGCATGGTGGCTCCTAGAGAACAGTTGAAAGACATCAGGTGTTTTAAAATGACAGGGCTATTACAATTTGTGATGGATAATCGGGGCATACTTGCGTTCAGAAAAATGAACCGAATCTTATCAATCTCATATGAAAGATCCCGACTACGCAACTTCTATTCATTGCAAGTGAGTTCCTTTTTCTGTTACCTTTATAGAAGGTTATAATTTTTTGAGGAATATAGAAGGTTATAATATATTAACCATTAAGCATCTCAAGTGTATCAAGCGTAGGTAACTTGTTCGCGAGCTTTCTAAAGAATGTTTATTATATTATTTTGACTTTTTCTTTACCGGCCACAAACTCCGTTTCTTTATTGATTTGATAACACATTTAAGTCTATGATTCTCCTATAATAAGCATTTTGTCCACACAGCAAGAAACCTCTTAATTTGACCGTTACATTATATGTTATCTCATTATTCATTCTCTTCCTTTGTGATTTACAGATGCTTGAAGATGGGTGATGAATGCTCCCCTATGGATGTTACAAGTATTCCAAGACAACATTTTGTAAAGAAGTTAATAGTATTTGAAGAGGATTCTTGGATGATGTAGTGAATGTCTTGTATTAAAAAAAAAAGTCATATGAACCAATGTTGTAAATTTATATATTATACATATTTTTGTTTCTATCAAGGACATGGTAAGAAGTCCTCCCCATGTAGATCATTTTTTATTGTTAATAAAGTTATCAATATTTTAAAACTTTTTTTAAGAATGAGTTCATATCAATTTTAAATATCAAGTAGCTTATGTATGATCAAGATATTAGATGAATTCAAAATTTTTCATCCATCTTTTAGAGGCAGTGGCTTTCATAATTACTGGTAATGATGGGCTTGGCATACAAGGTATTGGCCATGAATATCTTTTTACTTTTATGTTATTTGTTGCTCAAGGCTAATGCATCTACTGGCCAGGGATATGACTTGACCAATTAGTATTGGTCACCAACATTTTACTCAAGGTACGGTGGTCAGGGTTTGGCCTTGAGAGTCACATATTGGTTAGGGATTTGTCACTATTGGTCAAGTTCAGCTTTGCCGAGTTTCGTAGTATTGATAGCGCTAGACACCACTGATCTGGTCCTACGGAACCGAGGAACCCAACGGGAACTGCCACTATTGATGTGCCATAATTACCATGAACAACTAATGTCAATTGTGGTAGTCGTGAAAATAAATTGCACCCAAAAGAGTGGTTCGTTCTACACAATTTTATACATTACATGGAATGACAGTGGTCGCTACCCGATGTGAGTTTAGTACACACTAAACTAAATAGAAAACAAACCTAGTCATCGATGTGTGTTTATATTTTCCGCCTAGCCTTACGAACCTCTGGCTACATTCTTTCAATGGAAAGAAACAATTTTTGACATGTATCGTGTTTTCTGGTTTACTATGCATATAAACAATGTGCACAACACCATTAATTATGAGGCTGCCAAGATGTTGGTTCTGGTAGTAATCAACTTGAACTAAATGTCAATCAAACCAATGATTATAAGCTTTTATTCTATAGTAAAAATAGTTGGAAATAAGTTCACGCATTATAGATTAGATTGTGGTTAAATTCAGCACATCACAACAAGACAACAATTTTAAATATGGGAAAAATTATGTGCCATAGTGGCCAAAATCACACAAAACTTACGGGCAAAGAAATGATTAACGATTACATACCGTATCATAGAACTCGATGCTTCTATTGTATTAGTTCTTCCATGGCCGTTTTCCTCCAACTCATATTCATATTGTATTTTTCATCTTCCTCCAACATTATAAAATCATGCCATCTTCTATGGTACCTCATATATGTAAACTTTTAATAACATGGATTGGAGAGAGAGACTCTTGGGTTTTGTTTTCTTTTGTAAAGATAACCAAAAGACAGATACAAGAAAAGGACAAAGAATGTTGGACGGTGAAAGAAAAGAAACAACATCTGACTCAATGTATAGATAGAAAATTATGAAGTCAATCTTGACTAAAATGCTATAGCCACAAGGAGCCGACGAATACCATCCACTGAGAGTCAGAGCCACCGATCATCGGTAATGCACGACATAGAGACATAATTCACACCAACCTACAAGTAGGCTATGCCCCAAGCAAGAGGTGAGCCAGTGGAGAGGAACATTATTGTTACTCTTGTGCCCATGAGTAATTCCTTTCCTAGATCTAGAAATTCATTTCAGTTCGTCTGCAATTCTGGTTCCAATTTTGGTTCTGGTGTTGTAGGGGATTTTACTCATGGTTGGAATGGGGCAAAAAATAGGGTGGGGTAATTCGGGGTGGGAGATCCAGAGAAGGAAAACTGCAGGCGCTGTGAAAATTGGGGCAACATAGAGAATGAGGAAGTGAAGGGTATAGTTGGTTCAGTCTTTTTTATTAAATATTGTTTACCCTTCTAAAAGTGTGGGAAAAAATGTGTGCCCATTTACCTGATTTTGTTGTAATGATACAGGACATGCCTTGGTTCCTTTGACATTGTGGCCAGATATGTTCCCATAAGCTGGAAAGTCATTAACAATGCAAAACAACATATCACGTAAATTTACATATCTCTGAGAAAAATATCATAAGTCATCACACCTTCTTCACAGAGTTTCTTTAGGTCATAAATCAGAGGTTCAAGGTGAACATCAACATCAATGCTAAGTTGTTTAGGGCTTGAAATCATCCTGGACAGTGTGGCGTGTTTATTCTTCATAAACAACAATGAAGGAAGATTATATATAACCATCAAGACTACCCATGTGCGATGTTGGCTTCTAAATGTTCCATATGGATTCATCCTGTTAGTACAAAGTCCAAGTCTTAAATCTTGACTTCTTCATCAAATTCAAAATACAGACGCATGCCATAGCATACCATCATTATTTTTCTTTACCTCTACATGCCAACATAAATTTTTTCATCTATAATATTAACAAACAAGCGTTAAATCCATTGAATTATAGACATATACCACATCCCCTTGGAGGAGACTTGGTTTTGGTCTTACCCAATGCCATCCTTTTGTACCTAGATTAATCATATTTTGGACATTCTTTCATATCAATTTTAACATCCCTGACCTGGGTTATGGCATAAACTTGGAAGTTTTGCTTAAGTAAGTTATTTACAAACTTTTTTTAATCTTTATAAAATTAATTTAGACTCAAGGAAAGTTTAATTTTCAAGTTTGAGCTTATTTGCAAACTGTTTTTGCATTATATGATAGCTTAGGTGTAATTTGTAATTTACCCAAAATGAGGGGTTATATTGCAAAATGTCATGTGTTGAATGTACCTCATGTGTTTTAGCATCATAAGAGAGATAATGATGCTTAGGCACAACTTGTGGAAAGCCTAAATTTCAAATTGAAACTTATTTGAATAATTCTAGTGCCTTGTGCACCAATTTTGGTACAAATTGCAATTTACCCAAAATATAGGGTTGATGTGAAAATTACCACCTTTAGAGTGTCCCTACTCCCTCCTAGTATCATCTATAGGAGAGAGAAATAAGTAGACACCAAGTTTGAATCATCTTTGAGTGATGGAACTCTTGGTGATGAAATGACCAAGAAAAGATATATAGTTTAAGCCTTTTATGAGTTGTATCGAGTTGAAGAGTTCATATGAGAGGGCCTATCTGCCCAGGAGCCATATAGGGAGTATCATATCGGTTTTTGAAATCTTGGCCTTTTCCATGATGGGCTAATCACCTCAAGGAGGTGATGTGTATTGGTTTGCAACTTTCCTAAGAAAAAGTGTATCAGTTTGAGAATAAGGTGATTTTGAGTTGAAATACCTTGCTCAACAAGATTACTAAGGGCCAAAATTTTATCTCTAGATTATCCTCAAGTGTTTTGCATGTCAAGATAAATATGCATGCAAGGACACGTGTCAACCATGCATGGACATGTGGCACCTAGTAGTGTAAAATGATGACACCTCATATATACTCGTTTTCATGAACCACAACTATATATACCATTCCTTTCACCTACTAGTGAAAATTTTCGAATCTTACCACCCTCTTTCTCTTAGATATCATGCATAGTGAAGGGATATCATGCATAGAGCCTTGGTATCGGCCATATCAAGGAGATATCGGCCATAGCAAGGTGATATCGGCCATAGTGAAGTGATATCGGCCATAACAAAGTGATATCGGCCATAGCGAAGTGATATCGGCCACAAGTGAAGGGATATCATGCATGAGTGGTGAGGTATCGTGCATGTGCTAAGGAGCAATAAGGAGCTCAAGTATTGACCCTAAGGTGAAGCCATGATCATCTTCAACCTTGGATTAAAGCCTGGATCTAGGGTTGTGATCTTCCTTTCTTTTCTTCTTCACCAAATACATATCTATGGTGATTCTTTGCATATAGAGGTGTTGTGAAGATCATCTTCAACCTTGGGAATGTGAGGCTTTGGAACTTGGAGCTTTGAAGTTGTTCTTGAGGTGGGTTATATAACAACCCAGTTATGTTATTATTCACCTTCAATTCTGTTATAGTTGTTGATCTACTTTCAATTTCAAATTCTCTTGAATAATTGATCATCTAAAAGTTGTCTAAAAGTTGTTTAGGATTGTTGTCCATGAACTAGAACAGTAAGAACAAGAGTCTAGAGGTTGATGATCATGACATCATCAAGGTCCAACCCGATATCAGGTTAAAGCACCTCTAACCCGATATGGTGAGGTGAACACACCATGAGCACGATACAAGGATGAAGCATATACCTTATGCATGATATGACAATTTGAATTAGTCAAGAATCCGACTACCTTGATGCTCTGATACCATGTTGTAAAGACTAAGTCTCTACTATAAACCATGGCAACCAAAATCATCAATTGTATAGAAGCGGAAATTTAAATCTTGACTTTATTCAAATGTATAAAGAGTACATTATAAAAATTTCCCAAATGGGAGTACACCTTTATACAAGAACAAGGATCTAGGTAGAGGAAGACTTAGACTAATACAACATTGTCTCCAAGCAAAACAACTTAAAACATAAAAGCAACTATGATCATGTAAGCTATATATTCCTTTTCTTCTAGTCCTATCCTTAGCCTTAGGTTCACCAAGCTTCCATGTGCCTCTGATCCTAGCCTGGATGGTTGGGGTCATCCAGCAAGAGAAAGATAAAAGGTATGTGTCAATAATAGGATAAAGGGCAATCATAAAGTTAAGCATTTCATAACAAAAGATTCCAGTAAGGAATTTCCAGAAGTGAGAGGCAAGTGAGTAAATAAGATTTTAGAAAACTGCCACATTTAAATATCAGCATGAATATAAATTATGACTCAAAATCATCTCAATGTAGGGTGAGGCACCTACCGAACCTCACCAATGGCAGGGGGACTAAAACCCCAGTGCCTAAAAAGTGGTAGGGGGACTAAAACCCCAGTGCCTAATATATAAAATGGCAGGGGGACTAAAACCCTAGTGCCCGGCACGGGGACTAAAACCCCAGTTCCCTGTGGGTGGTTTGTACTCATGTACACTACATTGTCAATTGGCCAATAACTATATCATGCATAAACATTCACTTGGAAGTAGAGTGAAAAGTATAACAAGATTGCAACATAGCATTGGGAATAACACCCAAGAAATAAATAAATAGGCCATCATAGGCAACAACAATATCCAAGAACTCCAAGAAATAAAGGAGCCAACAAAGCAACAAAATTATACAATGTTTCCAAGTATTTCAAAAGGATGAGCCAACATTGGCCATGAAGAGATTAAACATTTCCAAGTAAATGAGGCAACATATGTAGTAGCAAGATTCACATAATTCAAATGAATGAGCCACAATGGCATTAGAAGCATAACATAAGTAAAGAGCCAAAAAATGCAATTAGAAGGATAACAAGACTAGCACAAAAATGATTGTGGGGTTGGAAAAGACCCAACTGAGAGATTAGGATTGTTTGCACAATAAACATTCACATAGGTTTCACATTCATCATGGATGTCACATACTAAAATAGGCTTCACATACAAAATAGGGTGCACATACCTATTTTAATTAATTACTATCAAATTCACCAATCTGATTGTATTACCATTCTATTTTCCCTAGTTATAAACATTGCACATGTATTAGGTTACTTAAAGGTACTTCAAGTGTAAAATGTCCATATTTATAAACCATGGGTTAAAACTTTAGATTTTGGGTCTGAAAATAGCGCCAAACGATTCCTAATATTTTTCTACTTGAGAAAACATATTTATTTACCAAAAATAGAGTTAAAACACTATTATTATCATTTTTATCACTTTATACATTTAAATTAGAGTTTGAATTAATTAACAGGTTTGTAATGGAAAACAGGGTTCAAAACTTAAAAATTTGGATTATACATGATTTTATCTTTCCAACGAGTATTTATTTGTATTTTTCCGACAACAGAGCGATTTTCTATGAATTAAATAAGATTGACTATTTAATTGCTAAAAGGGTTAAAAAAACAAGTTCAGATGACGGATCTGCCCTTGGCGAGAGGATCAGGAAGGAAGGGTGCGTGAGGGAAAAACGGTAAAAAGCACCCGAGCTTCTTCAAGCTCGGGGCGCAGCCATGGGCCGTGGTTGTAGCAAGGTGGTTTGGGTATTTTTGCGTTTCTCCACCAAATTCGACGTTCAGGTACTCGAAACGAAGAGGATCGAGAGAAGAACTCACCTAGCCAAACGATTTTGACGATGATTCCTCCTAGCTCTGTGGAGAGGGGCCATAAGCTCAGAGGGAAGAGCTCCTTGCTGGCTGCTTCCCCCGCTTCCTCGGACAAAATTGGTGGTGTGGGCAAGTTGCTATGGGGCCGACGGAGGTGTGTGAGTGGTCTTTTATAGATTGGGGAGCCTGTGGAGCCGAAGCAGAGGTGGCCGTGAGAGGCCATGGCCGGTGCCTCTTGGAATTTCGTCTACGCTGCACCTCGCTAGATGAGTGAGAGCTCAAACGAACCGGAGGGTCGCTACGAATCTATAGGTGAAGAAATTTCTAGAAAAGATGGAGAAACGATGGAGAACGGTGGAGACGAAGCGAGCCGCGGCTGCTCGGTTCCTGTTTCGGTTGTTCGGAGGTGGAAGACAAGGCGTCGGCCGTCGGATGAGGTCCGTGTCTACCTTGGACCATTGGATCGTGATCCATGATGGGCCGCACGCGTGACAGAACAAATAAAGCTGAACCTTAGCTTAAATGATGTAAATCAATGATATAACGATGGCTATTAAGTCACACTATATTAAAACTTGTTAAATGCATTTGGAAGGTCAAATGAACTCCAAATGACCTCAAATTTTAACCCCATATTTCTAATGACATCCAGATTCATTTTATATAATTATATTTTCATTTCACCCAACCTTTGGCCTCCAAAAAATTATTTTGATTATTAAAGCATATATTAATATAATGCTTGGACAAATAATTATGTGTTGCTTTTATAAGCAACCCTTGGTTTCTAAATCTGAGATTTGGAGTCCAAGAGTCCTCCACTCACTAATAGCATGCATTTGCAAGTTTTATTATCCCATATTAAGAGTGAGGTATGAAGGTGGGTTATTATTCACCATTTTAATTGACACTATATTAAAATCGTATAAAATTATTTTAAGGGGCCAATGAACTCCAAAAATCACCAAATTTGAACCATTATCTCACATTAAAGTCTAGAACAATGCTATACAATTACTTTCTCGTTTTACTCATAATATGTCCCTTAATAAATATATTGCTCATTAAAGTGTATATTAATATATTAAAATAAATGAATTATATGAAAAGACTTCTTTTTATGAAACATGTGAGTAAATTTCGAGATATTAAGGACATTAAAATTTCAATAATAATTTCTCAATTAAATAACATATTTTCATGAATTAAAATCATATTTTGAGGAGAGAGAAACAATTAAGGCTAATGTTCTCATACATTAACTTAAATACACATTATTGCTAATATATTTATCCAAAAAGCTCCAAATTAACATTATCTAATTATATCACTCATTAAACTCCACTTTGTATTTTTAGTCCTCAATTATTACATTAAGTGGGTTATTTGTGCAAACACCCCTTCATTATTATAAATGAGGGAAAAAGATAATCTAAACATTAAATTGTGCTCAAATTGCACAAGGGGTCCAAAAAGAATATAAAACAAGGGAAATTTATGAAAAAGGTCCAAATGGACTAGAAGGACAAGAAAAGTTCAAAAGTGGGTAAATTGTAGGGAAGACCCTGGATTTTAGTATGTTACAACACACCACCCCTTAAAGAGGATTTCGTCCCCGAAATCACAACAAGAGGGAATAGAGGGTGGGTGTGCAACTTCCCAACCTTAAACAAGTAGGTTATAACCCTTAATCTAGGGTACAACACAAAATCTACATAAGTCAGGTGCTACTAAGGTTTCCACAAAACCTGTAGCCTTTTATCAAACTCAAATTAACATTTTTGCTTTATTAGCATAATCTCCATCATGAAGAGGTATCATATTTATTATACTATCGCTTAGATAACATTTTATGCACATTGTTTTCAAAACAATTACATCTCAACATTATATCATATATATTTCCCTCTTCAAGGGTTTTAAGCACAATTGGGGTTTATTACGCCATTTCAACATAATTAATGTATTAGGTCAAAAACCTTAATTACATGAATTCATTTTTCCATTATCCTCTTAAAACTATCATGTAGAATTATCACAAATTATTTTGAAGAAAAAGTTAATATTATCCAACAAGTTATTAAGCCTATAATAATTCCAAATAATGTTCATATTACACATTGTCATATCATCTTTCATACTCATATTAATGACATCATTAATCATTTTCGTCCATTACACTTTGTATTATAAATTATGCATGTTTTAATTCACATTAGGCATTTTATGAATATTTATGTGAATCCAATTATTCATTATCATATTTGAGTCATTATATGCATTTTAGTGAATAGGATGTAACCCATTAAATATCAATGAATTAATTCATATATCAAATTATGATGAGGTGTTCATTAGAGAACAAGGTGATATACCTTACATATATTGATAACTTTGTGACTATAATCCATTTATATGCATTAAGGTATATTATGTGATGATGATACCTAATGTCACTAATGTATCATGAAAGACATTAAGGGTATATATATATATATATATATATATATATATATATGTGTGTGTGTGTGTGTGTGTGTGTGTGTGTGTGTGTGTGTGTGTGTGTATGTATATGTTGTCAAAACTAGATGATTACCTATTAAGGTTTAGGTCAACATGATCATTACATATTAAAGCATCCTTAGGGTGCATTATCCATACACATTTTACCATTAGGTTGGCATAGTCAACGTTATGTATATTCACCATTAGTAATGAGTAACTCATTATTATGCGCATCAAGCCTATAGTAAGGTTCAAACATATGATCTAATCTATATAACTTACTACATATTCACTTGTGTATAAACAAACAAGTTGAATTACAAGTATAATGTGTTTGGTAAATTCTTGTTCACATAAGTTATTATGTACATATGTCCACTTAGATAGGGTTTCTAACTCCAAAGGTATTTGATTTTGTTTTTAATTGGGATTCCATCCCCCTAAAAAGGGATTTCATCCTCGAAATCAGCTTTGCAAAACCAAATAGGGTACTAACACCATTACCCTCACTTCACCCCTTAAAAGGGTCAACTAAGTCAAACTAAGCTAAGGGTAAAAGGTACATAAGGTTCAACACCAAAAGGATTTACAACCAAGCTTGTACATGTAATATAGGGTACACTAAACCCTAAACATAGGAGTACAAGGTATTTAAGGATGACTTTTGTGTAAGAGATCAAATCATCACTTATGGTTTTCCTAAGGTATTCAACAATTAGGCAGCATGCCCAAAGATAGACTATTTCGAGCTGTATGTATGAGATCAGGCCAGGCCAGGTCATATGAGCTCAGGAGTCCTCGTTACCAAGCTAGTGGGGCGGAGGAAAATATTTCCAGCCCCCAAGCTCTGACCCTTTCTAGACACCATCACTTTCAACTTCTTGCTCTAGTAGCTTCTCAATAGACAATTCACCAAAAAGTTGACAAAATTTATTTTTAATTAATTATTATTATGATACTAAATCAAACTTTCATGCTAGGTCAACTCTAAGGTGAAAACCTAACTAAAGGGAAATGATAAGGGTTCTATCTAGGAGACAATTTGAATTAATCAAGAATCCGACTACCTTGATGCTCTTATACCATGCTGTAAAGACCAAGTCTCTATTATAAACCATGGCAACCAAAATCATCAATTGTGTAGCAGCGGAAATTTAAATCTTGACTTTATTCAAAATGTATAAAGAGTACATTATAAAAATTTCCCAAATGGGAGTACAACTTTATACAAGAACAAGGATCTAGGTTGAGGAAGACTTAGACTAATACAACATTGTCTCCAAGCAAAACAACTTAAAACATAAAAGCAACTATGATCATGTAAGATATATATTCCTTTTCTTCTAGTCCTATCCTTAGCCTTAGGTTCACCAAGCTTCCATGCACACTATGATCCTAGCCTGGATGGTTGGGGTCATCCAGCAAGAGAAAGATAAAAGGTATGTGTCAATAATAGGATAAAGGGAAATCATAAAGTTAAGCATTTTATAACAAAAGATTCCACTAAGGAATTTCAAGAAGTGAGAGGCAAGTGAGTAAATAAGATTTTAGAAAACTGCCACATTTAAATATCAATAAATATCACATTTGCATGAATATAAATTATGACTCAAAATCATCTCAATGTAGGGTGAGGCACCTACCGAACCTCACCGATGGCAGGGGGACTAAAACCCCAGTGCCTAAAAAGTAGCAGGGGGACTAAAACCCCAGTGCCTAATATATAAAATGGCAGGGGGACTAAAACCCCAGTGCCCGACAGGGGGACTAAAACCCCAGTGCCCTGTGGGTGGCTTGTACTCATGTACACTACATTGTCAATTGGCCAATAACTATATCATGCATAAACATTCACTTGGCAGTAGAGTGAAAAGTATAACAAGATTGCAACATAGCATTGGGAATAACACCCAAGAAATAAATAAATAGGCCATCATAGGCAACAACAATATCCAAGAACTCCAAGAAATAAAGGAGCCAACAAAGCAACAACATTATACAATGTTTCCAAGTATTTCAAAAGGATGAGCCAACACTGGCCATGAAGAGATTAAACATTTCCAAGTAAATGAGGCAACATATGTAGTAGCAAGATTCACATAATTCAAATGAATGAGCCACAATGACATTAGAAGCATAACATAAGTAAAGAGCCAAAAAATGCAATTAGAAGGATAACAAGGCTAGCACAAAAATGATTGTGGGGTTGGAAAAGACCCAACTGAGAGATTAGGATTGTTTGAACAATAAACATTCACATAGGTTTCACATTCATCATGGATGTCACATACTAAAATAGGCTTCACATAAAAAATAGGGTGCACATACCTATTTTAATTAATTACCATCACCTTCACCAATTTGATTATATCACCATTCCATTTTCCCCTAGTTACAAACATTACACATGTATTAGGTTACTTAAAGGTACTTTAAGTGTAAAATGTCCATATTTATAAACCATAGATTAAAACTTTATATTTTGGTTCTATAAACAGCACCAAATGATCCTAATATTTTTCTACTTGAGAAAACATATTTATTTACCAAAAACAGAGTTAAAACACTATTATTATCATTTTTATCACTTTATACATTTAAATTAGAGTTTTGATTAATGAATAGCTTTGTAATGGAAACCAGGGTTCAAAAATTAAAAATTTGAATTCTACATGATTTTATATTTCCAACAAGTATTTTTTTGTATTTTTCCGACAATCAAGCAATTTTCTATGAATTAAACAAGATTGACCATTTAATTGCTAAAAGGGTAAAAAAAACAAGTTCAGATGACGGGATCTGCCCTTGGCAGAGGATCAGGAAGGAAGAGCACGTGAGGGCAAAACGGTAAAAAGCACCTGAGCTTCTTCAAGCTCGGGGCGCAGCGATGGGTCGTGGGTGTAGCAAGGTGGTATGGGCATTTTTGCGTTTCTCCACCAAATTCGACGTTCAAGTACTCGAAACGAAGAGGATCGAGAGAAGAACTCACCTAGCCAAACGATTTTGACGATGGTTCCTCCTAGCTCCATGGAGAGGGGACACAAACTTAGAGGGAAAAGCTCCTCGCCAGCCGCTTCCCCCGCTTCCACGGACAAAATTGGTGGTGTGGGCAAGTTGCTATGGGGCCGACGGAGGTGTGTGTGTGATCTTTTATAGATGGGGGAGCCTGTGGAGCCGAAGTAGAGGTGGCCGTGAGAGGCCATGGCCGGCGCCGCTTGGCGTTTCGGCTAAGCTTCACCTCTCTGGACGAGTGAGAGCTCAAACGAACTGGAGGGTCGCTACGAATCTATAGGTGAAGAAATTTCTAGAAAAGATGGAGAAACGAGGGAGAACGGTGGAGACGAAGCGAGCCGCAGCTGCTCGGTTCCTGTTTCGGTTGTTCGGAGGTGGAAGACAAGGCGTCAGCCATCGGATGAGGTCCGCGTCCATCTTGGACCATTGGATTGTGATCCACGATGGGCTGCACGCGTGACAGAACAAATAAAGCTGAACCTTAGCTTAAATGATGTAAATCAATGATATAACGATGGCTATTAAGTCACACTATATTAAAAACTTGTTAAATACATTTGGAAGGTCAAATGAACTCCAAATGACCTCAAATTTTAACCCCAGATTGCTAATGACATCTAGATTCGTGATATTTAATTATATTTTCGTTTCACCCAACCTTTGGCCTCGAAAAATTTATTTTGATTATTAAAGCATATATTAATATAATGCTTGGGCAAATAATTATGTGTTGCTTTTATAAGCAACGCTTGGTTCCCAAATCCGTGATTTGGAGTCCAAGAGTCCTACACTCACTAATAGCATGCATTTGCAACTTTTATTAGCCCATATTAAGAGTGAGGTATGAAGGTGGGTTATTATTCACCATTTTAATTGACACTATATTAAAAGCGTATAAAATCATTTTGAGGGGTCAAATGAACTCCAAAAATCACCAAATTTGAACCATTAGCTCATATTAAAGTCTAGAACAATGCTATGCAATTACTTTCTCATTTTACTCATAATATGGCCCTTAATAAATATATTTCTCATTAAAGTGTATATTAATATATTAAAATGAATGAATTATATGAAAAGACTTCTTTTTATGAAACATGTGAGTAAATTTTGAGATATTAAGGACATTAAAATTTCAATAATCATTTCTCAATTAAATAACATATTTTCATGAATTAAAATCATATTTTGAGGAGAGAGAAACAATTAAGGTTAATGTTCTCATACATTAACTTCAATACACATTATTGCTAATATATTTATCCAAAAAGCTCCAAATTAACATTATCTAATTATATCACTCATTAAACTCCATTTTGTATTTTTAGTCCTCAATTATTACATTAAGTGGGTTATTTGTGCAAACACCCCTTCATTATCATAAATGAGGGAAAAAGATAATTTAAACATTGAATTGTGCTCAAATTGCACAAGGGGTCCAAAAAGAATATAAAACAAGGGAAATTTATGAAAAAGGTCCAAATGGACTAGAAGGACAAGAAAAGTTCAAAAGTGGGTAAATTGTAGGGAAGACCCTGGATTTTAGTATGTTACAGATGAAGCATATACCTTATGCATGATATGACGATGAAGTACACACCTTGTGCATGATATGGTGTCAAGTATACACTTTGTGCACAATATGGGGTCAAGAAGACACCCTATGCATGACATGGAGTCAAGTATATACTCTAACCCGATATGGTGTTGAAACCCAACATGGTAATGAACTCGATATACATTGGAACTCCAAACCCCTATTGGTTTGTACACCTAGTTTGGTTTAGACTAACATATTATCTAGCCTATCACTTATCACATGATGAAGGGTAGGATGATACCATGAATGTTTGAAGAGATATAAGCATAAGGGTTTAACCCGATATGCAAACCCTAATGATGAAGCAACATGATATGGAAGCACGATATGGTGTCAAGTACACACCTCTGTGCCTGATATGGTAGAAGCACCTCAAATTCAATGTACTTGATGGAGTAACACATGAAGTGTGTTATGTCAAGTAATACATTAAGATGTAAAGAGTTTAACACATTTTGGTAAGTAGGCCAATGTACCTTGAAGAAAGGGTTGAGCCAATCTAATAGAGTATGATGTAATCAACATCCTAGTGAGGATGAAAGAGAAACTCATACTTGTGTAATAATCATGTAATGAGCATACATTGATACTCCTAATATGTGTGGAGTATGAATTAGGGTTTGATTCTTGATAGTATGATCTTGAAACCCTAATTGGTTAAATAGGGCAAACCTAAACCCTAATCACTACAAGAAAACTCAGAATTAACTACATTTTTCCTAGCTACATTTAATGTATATGTAACTAAAATGTTTTTCCTTTACAACTCATTTGAGATGTAAGTAAAAATATGTAGGCAATTACAAACACCATGCAATAGAGATATATTTTAATTTTCAACCAATCCCGCCAATTTCCTTTTGCAAATCCCAACATGAATATTGGGTGAGGTTTCCCCCCTACTGGATTCTTTGCTGCTAGGGAATAATTGAACCTTTCTACAAACCACTTCCTCGCCTATTCCAGAAAAGTGATGAATAGAGGAGACAACCTCCTCCGTAGTGTGTGGGCTAGTGGGAAAGCGTTAACATATCAGCATATATGTGTCTCTCCATCTATCTATTGCCACACATCTGACTCGGCAAATCCCAAATTTTCCGTATCTTTAGGGAACATACTTGGGGTCACACGGGGATGGGGATCGGAAGAAGGGTCACATGTGTGAGGATTACAATGATTACATATGCTACTGGTCTGGTCAAACTCAACTGAAATTACTTTGTAGACCTCTGTCCAATCCTTCTGATATAAGTTGTCCTTCCGATCTTGGAGAGATTATAGGTAAAAAAACCTCCCATCTTCCTTGTTGTCCCCGCTTAGGGCACGTTTGATTTGTAGTATATGGGTGGATTTACAAGAATACAACATTCACACAATCCCAGTATCAGTTTGAAAACTCTATAACTCAAAATAGTAAGTTTGGTTTATTGTGATGTCCATGACATATTCAGAATTTGAAGACTACTTTTTGTACACGCTACTGCATCAAGGATCCAAAAACATGTGTGATCCTGGCACTGGGCCCTTTTGAATTGGAGAGCATATTCCAACAATTCCTTACTGCTGAAAAGTGTAGGATACTAGATATTTCTCCATCACTGCAAATCAAACATAGGATTTTCCTCAATGTATCACTGACTCCAGTTTGGTACAATGGAATATACCTAAACAAACATGCACTTTGTCAATTATGCTTTGGTATAGCAGTTTGGTATGGTGGAATATATCCATCGGTCCCTGTTTGTCAACTTCACTCTGAATCCATTACAAATATGACCTTCGTGCCACTTGGGATCTACACCATGTCATGTCGCTTCAAATGTATGGGTATTAACCCGGTCACCATCACCACATCATAGAGTCCAAGCTTAGGGATGCAATTTTGCCTGACAATAACCATGACCTCCTTCACTATCAAAACTACATTCTTTACAGTTGTCTTCCAGTCTTCCCTTGAACTACCCAAATACGACAACATTACATACATGACCTCTACATACATGCATACGAAAAAGAAAGACTAATATATTTTTATGAGTAAATATCAGTTACACATATATACAATGAAGAAAGAAGAAGCACACATCTATTTGCACTGCAACTCTATTTTTCTTTTCTCCTAATGCTCCTGATGAGAACAAACATCCTTCGGAATGATCCAGCTAACTGGTTTATATATTAAACCAGACTAAGTGGTTTATATATTAAACCAGACATCTTGTGAGTAAATGTTCCAGTCTATAGATTTAGCTTTGTCGTTGACTTCCTGTTGAAGCTGATGTTGCTCTATTGTCTCACTACATCAGATTCTTTTATAGAATCATCCAACATGGTCGCCTATATTCAGAAAATAAAAGAGGCACATATTTTTCAAACTGTGATTAATTTAGAAAAGTTAAAGATGGAGAGATCATGTTTACATAGGGAATCCTGTCATGTGTGTCCAATACATCTAATTGCTTATTCGGTGACCCATTGCTCCAGTGGGTTTCATGTCATGAGCTCAGTAGGTTGTGCTCATCGACTTCTACACTAGCATTTCTTCTCACAACAAGACATATTATATTGCTCTAATGCCATCTCTATTTGATTGGACGATTAAGTATATTCATAATATTTTGTTAACTCACCCACGTATAGCTAACTGCTCACCAACATCATTCTGATAGTTTCCATTACTTACTAGATGGGCGTGTTTGCTTAACTATTTAGTGCTATGTGTATGAAACTTTTCTCATCATTCGTTGTTCTTTTTGGTAAGTATCACAAGACATACATGTCAAAGATTATAAGGACATGGTTCGAGTAGTTTGATAGCTCACAAATTCATATAGTAGACCAGCCCCACAACCCTCTGTCTTTTTAATTGATTGAAGGCAAAGCTGTCATCGTCAGAAAAAAAAATGGAGAACAAGCTGGTGGCAACAATATAAGATAATTTTTCGAGGGGGTTAAAGGAAGGCGAAATGATTACTTAACTTGGACGATCACACAAGTATTGGTAACTACAATTATCTTTAGCATACATTAGTGACACTCAAACAATATTACATTTCGTGTCCAATAGGATCAGGTAAACAATTATCATATGTATATCAACATCACAATTAGAACATATACGTAAGACTGTGGTAGTAAAGAAAAAACATAGAACAGATGTTAATCTTTTACATACACTCGTGATTACCATTTTGATCATGCTCTACTCAAAATCTTTAAGACATAATTTTTTCTCATGTGCAGTTTGGAATTTCCATATGAGTCTCAACCAAAATGAGTGATCTTGAATAGAAGGAAAGCTCGAAACAGTTCATATTTAATAACAATCTGCATATCTATCCAAGAATATAGTAGAATTTGGAAAATCAACCAATATATACTTTAGTTTAGATATTATAGCATATCAGTAAGATAGCACTGCCTGTATAGGGCACATTTCATTCACGATCACAATTTTACTAAAAAAAATGCATTGTCACTAAGTAAAATTTTTTGAGTAGCCTTGCACTTAGCACTATATGTATCCTTTAAGAAGATTCTTATGCCTTAGAAGTAATCTAGTTGCTGCTCTAATTTCACTTTGAAGCTAATGAGATTTGTAATTTCTCCATTCTTCCTTTGACATTGTTCTAGTCTTTTTTGAATATTTTCTTATTTCAAATTCAAGATGGAGCTATAGGATCTGTTGCTAGTGGACTTAATGATCAATTATAGTTGGTGCTCCATGATCATCGAGATGGGCACAAGAGGCAACACAAAGAAAAACTTTTTGTATGTATTTTACTGTTTACCTTAAGAGTATCCATTTTTCTAAACTGACTATGTTATTCTACATGTGTTATTCTGAACATAGCAACCTAGGATTTTTCCTTAAATCTAACTTTAAAGTATTATCCGCTAAACATCATTTTGTAAACACCCTAGGTGAATATATTTTACTCCTTGTTTAGATTGAAAAGAATTTAGGTACCATCTAGTTTCCTAATAAAAATCAATAGAAATTTTGTCTACTGTCATTCCAATTGTATTGGGTTGACGTACTAATTCAGAAATAATGACTATGAGAACAAAACATTAATTAGGTTATAGATACCGGTATTGATCTGGAACATGGGTAGTGACTGCAATATCCAATGAATAGGGGTGAAATATAGTGGATCTCCACTTCCACATGGGATGCAAACTGCATTTTCAACTCAACTCCTTCAGGCTTCAAACATATAGCTTGTTCAATGTTGTGGCTATGAACATTCCAGGTAACTATCACTAGTTATGAAACCCACAATCAACATGCACTACTCAGAGGTTAATCTGTGCACCATCTCTTTCCTTGATCTCATAAATTTGAAAGATACAGAAAACACATGTAGCTATAAGTATCCAGTCTCGTGTTGACCTGCAACTAATCTTATGTTAATTATACAAGGTCCTTTTACTACATTATACATGCTTGTCAAGTTGGAGGTAGATCACAACCAGTGTACTAATTGTCATGATCCATGCTTCTACTAGGCTTTGTGCAACCCTGCTAAGATCCTATATAGATACTACTTGTTCATGATTGCAGTTGCATAGTGATCTAACTTTGTTGTTTGTGATTTTACTCCTTTCTTGTCTAGTGATTGGTCTACATCTTTGTTGTCTTACTTTCTAGGGTTTGGTGTCCCCTTCATGTTCTGCAAACCTATGATATTAAGTTAAACGAAGAAAACCTCTAAGGAATAGTTTTTCACTGTGCGGGCAATCCTCTATGGCCGACATATTGGGTGTGATATTGACTAGGCTTCCCAAAAGTCCATTGTTTTAGATAATAAACTTGATCTTCAAATCTTGGAAAAGTGGTTAGGTGTTGGGCCTCATACCAAGACTATTCCATGTCACACTATGATGGATGTTCTTTCATTAATTATTTTCGAGGAGAGACATCTTTGTTTTCTAGTGTTCTTCAATGGTGAGATCACTCACTATCCTTGGAGCATAACTATAACTTTTCCAATAGGTAATTTTTTCTATAATTATATAATATTTACTATTTGTGGTTGCCATTGTTCAAATCACATTTTCAGAAGTTATCTTAATGTCCAGACCACACAAAAAAATGACATATAGTAAAAGTATTATCTACTTGTAGAAATCCTTCTAATATAGCATATATTGTCTCTCAACCAAGTGGGTTCTCTATTCAAAATTTCTTATAATATAGCAGTTAAGATGCAATTGCAAAACTCCAACTGGATCCAATAATATCTGGTTGTCACACTATTCCATAAGATAGTGTTATGTCAATGTAGAAGGATGGTGCAAAAATTGGAAGTCACTTCATTTGGATGTATTTCGTATGTTTCCATGTCTTATGTTTAGACCGAACATATGCTAAGTATTTTCGGAGTTGTTTAGTAAATATGCTACATTATAGGTGTTGTTTTTTGTTATTTGTACATTTTTATTCTCTTTGCTGATTTGAGATTGCAACAACGACACTCTCTTAAGGTGGTGAAGGGACTTCAGCTCGTGAGACAACTAACTTAAAGTAGGCTTTCAGACATTTTGTTGATGGTTAGTTTTGTGTAAAGTGTAGGTTATTTGTTTTTCAAAATGGGACAAATGTATTTCTTTGTCAATATTTCACAAGGGATATATACATACTAAGTGCAAGTGACATAATATAGTTTGTTTGTATTGCTCCATTTTTAGAAGAAAAGAATTGTCAATCTGTAGAAGCACCAAGAGAGTCGAGATACCTAGTTTGAATATTGGATCTTCAATCTCCCACTGTCATTTGCAATTGCTTCTCAATCTTTAATTTCTCATTTTTGAGAAGAAAAAAAATTCCATAAATTAATGACTTATTAATTTGTACACGCTGAGTGACTTCTACTATCTTGAGTCACTTGTTTATCAGATATGAAGCCATGACCTTTTATTTGAAGGTCATATAGTCTTCTACATCTGTATAAAACTGTACCAAAGTGATAAAAATAGAAATACTACACAAGTTACCATTTACTAGCTTGTACATGGTCTCTAATATATGTGTCAAACTATTTTTTAATTTCTTCCTTTTAGAAAACAAAAGGAGATTAAAAATGTATCCTCATCTCTGATAACTTTATGCTAATCTATTTATGATTGCAAATCAAATACTTGTGTTTGCTTCTAATTCTCATTTCCCCCCCTATTGTTCATATTCCTCAGGTCTAGAAAACTTTGAGTGACAAGTCGTGATTGTATACATGCCATATATTTTTTTATGAGAAAGGAATGGAGGTGGGTGAGATTCAGCCACTACGAGTACTCGCCACATCACTGATATGCCTCTGTTTCTATCTTAGATTTTTGTTTCTTGTTGGTCACTAAAAATACTGCAAACAAAACAATGGAGATCAATACCTCACGTCTTGCACTTTAGAAATTCATATGAAACAATAAAAGGTATAGACCTCTATCGCATTGATACAATATCTATTTTTTTTATTTTGTTAAACTTATGTTCAATGAAAATTCTTAATGACTAGTCATTCCTTGTTGTATTTGACTCACTTTTCTTATGCTCTTATATAGAACCTATTTGGTTGGGTTGCATGAACCTTTTGCATTTGCTTTAGTATTCATTATTGGTTGTGTCCAATCTGGTCCCATTTGTACTAGGGTCATTGTGTAGTACTAGGGTTTTAGTCTATTTGGTTTTAGTACTAGGGTCATTGTGAATCCATCATTTCTCGTCTCAAGTGTTTCACCTTTTTGCCTTTTTTTCCTGCTCAAACCATTTTATGGAATGTGGATGATCAAGAGATAAAGAAAATTAGAATGCTTCAAATATCTAGCTAGCAGTCATTGACCACAATGAGGAAATTGAATGAATATTCAATCTATGTAAGCAACTGGTGCAAGAAGAAGCATTTATATTTCTGTTGACAAATTATTAGATTTCCTAACTCTGATAAAAGTTAATAAACAAATCCATTTTTCATTAACAATTTGTTAGGTTTGCTAAGGCTGCTTATGTTGTTATGGCAAGTCATTGTGAGTTGGCAGTAGTTTCATTGGACATTTTGGTTTCAGACCCTGTATTTGAACCATGGTGAGCTCAGACTTGTTTCCACTGCTAATATAATAGAATATGCAGATATCTTTTCTATTAACTATCTTTTTAAATTACAAATGCACAAATACGCTTCATGGACAAAGTCAGCACAGGCCAGATAATATGTCTTCAAAGATGACAAGTCAGATTCTGATTTGGAGGATGAATGGGTAAGAAAGGCTAGAGGGGCTATGTCTCAGGCTACTGTTTAGGCTTAGATTGCAGCGCTGGTTGCAGCTGTCAAAGCAATAGTTGTTACTTCTACACCTACCACTACAGATGTTCACTTACCTAATGGCATTCTAGTTCCTGCTTTATGCAACCTTCAAAGTCGCCCAACACTCCCTATGGTTGCAGCTCTATAGGTTGTCGTGAATTTGCAACACAATTTAGTCAAGATACAAGTGAATGCCATGCCAGAACACTAAGGAGCAAGACTTGAAATCAATGATTCACCACAAAATGCTCACTGGAAGGTTACTCATAAGGAGACATTGGCCAATCCACTAGTACAGAAATGGTCTGTAGCGTCGGTTTTTTAAAGCATGCAGCGTCACTTTTTAACCGACGCCTAGGTGGGCGTTGCTACAGAATTTGGTCTATAGCGTCGGATTATTTAACCAAATAAAACCGACCTTACAGAGTAAACACCGACACAAGAGGTTGTAAAAATTCTGACCTAGGCGAGAAAAAAGGAGCCTGTAAGGTCAGTTATTTCATAAAAACCGACCCTGTAAACGTTCTCGGTCGAGAAACTTGTCGACCGAGAACGTTTACAGGGTCGGTTTTTATGAAATAACCGACCCTAAAGATTGAATAGCATTTCAGTGATAACTCTCGGCCGAGAAAATTGTCGACCGAAAATATTTCGGTCTCGACCGAAAACTCTCTATAAGGTCAGTTTTATGAGAAAACTGACCCTAAAGATTGAATAAAACATTTCACTGTAAGACTCGATCGACAAACTTCTCGACCGATAGTATTTCGGTCGAGAAGTTTGTCGACCGAGTCTTACACTGAAATATTTTATTCAATCTTTAGGGTCGGTTTTTTCAAAAAACCGACCTTATAGAGGACATGTAGACTCGGTTTTTAACAAAAACCGACGTTAGAAGTTCTATTTCGGTCAAAAAAATTTCGACCGAAGAGTGTACAATGAATTCAATCTGTAGGGTCGATTATTTAAAAAACCGACGCTAGAAGTTACGATTTTTTTAAAAAAAAATTCTGCAGAAATTGTTATAGAATAGAAGAACAAGAAGATTCATATATTCTGGGAGAGGGGAGCATTGATGCTCAACTGTCACCATTCAAAACCACACATTCATAACAAAAATGATAATAAATATCATAATTTACAAAATGATAGAGTGCAAGTCTGAGATGACATATTATAAAAGTAAAAATATGAAAGAGTACGTACTCAAACCACATACATAAATGGAGCCGACATATTTAATCCAATACTATTTCGACTTCACTTATAAAATACTCTGACCACTCTTCTTGGAATTCATTCAAGTCCACATATGTGTAAGGCTCAGTTGTAAAGATCTGTAACAGAAAATGCACATGCTAATATTTTATAAAAATGACTACAATCACTTGTAAATTTATGATGTTATTCTTTATTACCTGACTTATAGTCTGAATGTCATGTGATGCTTGTTTGACAATATCTTGCATGTATTTCATTACATAGTAGCCACAAGCCCAGTCATTATTTTGCATAGGACACTACAAATAACGAATTATACTTAATGTTAGTAAACTACTATAAACAACAATTGAGATAAGAGTATATATAAGAGTTGACATATTAGAATTGAAAAATTAATACATATAAGACTAAGCAGTTGTCAAAGTAGCTACCTTGACATTTTTCAAAGTCAATGTCTTTAATTTTGTAGGTATTTGTCCTCCAGCTTCACGAAAAGCCTTTATACCCCTATCAATTAAACGATAGTTGGTAAAATAGAAATTCTAAATAAAATATCATGTTGAAGCAATTGATTAAATTTATGCTTACTCCATAGCTGACAATTTCAGTTTGTGACTCCTTGTTGTTTTACCCATTGGGTCAAGATAATAAAGAGTCATCAATTTTGGGACAATCACCAGTAATTCCCAATGTCTAGCTCTGAGTAAGAATAAAACAAACATTAAAATAAATAGTTTCATTCATTATTAAAATTATATTGAAAAATAATACTTACTGGACGTTAAAAGGAATTAGGATAATTTCCTTCCCCTCACTAGCAAAATATTTGAATGCATCAGAGAAGTACTCATTCACATCCTCAATATTTATCTCCACGTGACTAGTGACCGAAGGAACTAAGAATGCAATATTCTTTATATCAAAGTTGGTGATCTCGGTATATAAATGGTTGTTAAACATTTGTAATTATTTTCATATGTAGAAATAAGCTAAAAATTTGTATTGGAATTTTCTATATATATTGATAGATACTTACCTTATCCATACTTCTATTATCGAAGTGTTCAGCCAATCATACCGGAACAACTCTATAATATCGTCAAGAAAAATAAAATTCTCAAAGTCCCTCCCAACTGCATCTTCTGTTAACTTGACCATCATATTTGATCCCGATCTTTGGTTAGCTAAGTATCGACACAAACCTTTAGATTTGCTTCCCAATTCGTCGAATGTAGTTTTGGGAATGAAAGATGGCTTGGGCATAGGAGGACGACTAGCAGAAGTTTTACTTTTTGGTTTACAAACCTGTTAATTAAATTACATACTTATATTACATGAGTTCATATATGCAGTCAAATATGAAAAATATGGTAGAAATAAGGTCTACCTTGTCATTGATAACCAAGTGTCTAGGCCAACCCACCATAGCACCCTCATCTTCTTCAACTGTACTATATTCAGGATTAGGTATGGGTAGTGGTTTGTCCCCCATTCCGTCATACACAAGATGGATGGACACACGGCAGATGTCATTAGTAATTTGTTGACAATGCAATGTACCACCAAGGTTGTACACTTTGCCCGCTGCCACAACATTATATTCTGGAACCTCCACTGCAAGTTTACAGTTCATACCAACCTAGATTGAAATAATATAAGTTATATAAGAAACAGTAGAACAGATACATGTTACAACTATATATATTATCATATATTTATCATACTAATAACACAACATATAGAACAAAAACGTACTGCAGATTGTTGTGGTGGTTCATCGGGAGTGCTCCCATGACCTTCTACAACTGTAGCATGGGCTTGTACCTCATCACTTGAGAGACGTGTAGTATGAATAGGTTGAGAAGGTTGAGTAGGCTGAAATGAAGACATTATTTCTTTTACTTTTTGCGCTACTAATGCTTCAAGATCCTCTTGTGTAAAACCTCCTACATGACCTCTTTTCGATTGCAAAGGGCCAAAATAAGACTTGAATCCTATTCCAGCTCCTAATCCCCTAACACGGCCAGGATGCTCCTTCGTACCAAGAGCAACTGCTAGTTCATCCATGTAGCCAGTTGGGATGAACTTTCCTTCCTTCCTTTGCTCGTGGAGATCAATCTATTCATAGTTAATAAAAATATTAAATCACAATATCAATTAGATATAAATAAATCTAAGTTTGTGGAAGTTACTCTTTACTTAGTTGGGATAAACCTACCATCTTTTGTGCCACCTCCTTAGTTGCAGGGTTGACAATTTCACCGGCTCGATTCTTTCTAGCATCAATCCATGTCATGTGTTGGGGTGGTCGCTCAACTTGAGTTGTACTAGATTCTTCTCCACAAGATGATTGCTTCTCTTGTAGTTGGCGGCAGAAGGCATAACCACCGGGCCCCAAGCGATGGCCATGCACATTTTTAGCCCATCTTTCCTTTTGAGTCTGGTGAATAGCCTGATCATTTAAAACGAGGTATTGCAATTTAGACTTGGCAAACATGTATAAAAAGATTCACCTCCTTAATTGTATAAAATATTCATACAATACATTACAATCTTTATTACCTGAAACTCTTCCGATCTCCTAGCTGCAACAAATCTTTCCCACACCTCAGGATCAATAAAAATATATACATTTGTAGCTTTCTTCCTTTGTTTAGGATTATTTATAAATTCCCTTACAAGATATGTCTTAAAACCCCTCCATCATACACCACAACGTTGTAGCACTCTTTTCTTGTGATCTTTTTCATTTAGATGAAAAACACCCTATACATACAAAAGAAGCAATTAATAATGTTGTTTTGAAAAGGAGTTAATTCCAAGCAAACTAAATTAGAATCAATAGATAAAAAACATATTAAAATGATATCACTTCCACTCACAGATATATCTTTCCATATGAGGTCTTTTTTGGCATTAGGAACATCATGTCAATTTTCTATATCTATTGGCACCTTACTGCGCGCGGTCACCCCTACGTAATGCTTGAAAGAACTAGCATGTTCCCCAACAGGTGCTCCTGTCATATCAAACTGGACTGGCAATTTATCTCCTTTAGCCCTGAGCTCCTGCAGCCTACACATCAATGTAGGACCTCTACTGTTCTTAGCATCACCACTACCATCCTCATGGTGCTCATGCTTAGAATGTTCATCTTCATGGTGCTGATCATGCTCAAAATGTTCATATTCACTCGCCATTTTAGAACCTGCAAGTATACATGATAAAAAAATAAGTGATAGTAAAAACACAAGTGATAAGGTATACATGATAATAAAATAAATAATTCAAAGAATACATGCCTTTAGTATTGGGTTATCAAATCATATAAAATGGAAAATACTTGTACAAATTAGCAAAGTAAGGCCGTTTCCAACAGTCCAAAGATTGAAATCATTATAATATTCAGAACTATTTGTGAACATTACAGCAAATATGATTAAAAAATTTATAGCTCCAACATAAATAAGTTCCAGGTCGATCTCGGTCGACAATTAGTCGACCGAGAGCCCACCTGCGCGTAGCGTCCAGGTCCACTCTCGGTCGACAATTTGTCGACCGAGAGTGGACCTGGACGCTGCGCGCAGGTGGGCTCTCAGTAATTGTCGACCGAGAGTGGACCTGGACGCTGCGCGCAGGTGGGCTCTCGGTCGACTAATTGTCGATCGAGATCGACCTGGAAGCAGCAATGGCGGCGGGCGGGGTGGGCGGGAATGAAGGGGAACAAGGAACGAAGGAAGCTCGAACTTACTTGGAAATGGCAGCGAGCTTCATGGAGGAAGAGAAGAACTTCACGGAGAGGCGGTGACCTTCGTGGAAGAGTGAAGGCGGCGACGGCGAGCTTCACGGCAACGAAGAGCTTCACGGCAACGACGGGCTTCATGGAGGAAGAGGGAAAGGCGGCGACGACGAGCTTCACGATCCTTTTCGCAGCGGCGACGAGATTCACGATCCTCTTGGCGACGTGGAGAGGCGGCAACGGCTTCACGGAGAAGCGTTTGCGGCGGAATGACAAAGTGAAAATGGGTTTCGCGGCGCCGCGGGAGAGAGATTAGAAGAGAGAAAAGGGTTTCGCGGGAGGAAGAAAGACTAAAATTTCGACTTTTTGCACGGAGCCAAAAACTATAGCGTCGGTTAACAAACAAAACCCGACTCTACAAATAAATGGTGCCCGTGTCGGGTTGTTTAATAACAATCAAACGCAAACTCGGTCGACGAATTTGTCGACCGAATTGACCTCTAGGGTTGGTTAATAGGTAAATCCGACGCTACAAATGCTAATACGAAAAAATATGACTCGTTTCGGTCGACGATTTGTCGACCGAGAAGGAGCAAGATTTCCTTCGTACAAGCACCTTTAGGGTCGGTTTTTTTGTATAACCGACCCTAGAGGTGCTTATACATGTGTGAATAACTAAACTGGACATTGTCGATCGACAATATTGTCGACCGAGACCCCCTATAGGGTCGGTTATTAGAAAAACCGACCCTAGAGGTGCTTCTAAGAAAGAATTCTGGCTTCATTCGATCGACAAATTCGTCAACCGAATGTGTCGGTCGACAAATTTGTCGACCGAATGAAGCTAGATTTCTTTCTTAGAAGCACCTCTAGGGTCAGTTTTTCTAATAACCGACCCTATAAGGGGTCTCGATCGACAAATTCGTCGACCGAGGAGCTCTAAAGTGCTTCCACAACCCTAATAATGATGTTATGTGAAACTTTAATATATGGTGATGTCGTATGAAACCCTAATATGGGATAATGTTATGTGAAACCCTTATATGGAATGATGTTATGTGAAACCCTAATATGGAAATGTTATGTGAAACCTTAATATAGGGTGGTGTTGTGTAAAACCCTAATATGGGATAATGTTATGTGAATTTTCAATATGGGATGATGATATGTGAACCCTAATTGATAAAGATGGGAAACTCTAACCCTAATGAGGGAATAGAGATGTTATTTTTGTATTGCATGATGTTGATATGAAATTGATATGGTTGATATGAAATTAAGATGATTGTGTAACAAATATCCTGAATACCTTGGTCAGATGACCTGAAGGTAATAGTTACCTGATAAGTGATAACCATGTTTAGTAATGAACTAAGGGTTTGAATACCCAGAATCAACAAATGTGATGATGGTGGTATTGAGGGATGTGAATTCCCAGCAATGAGACAAAAGATTGAGATCCCAATGCTTTATAACGTTTTGAAAAGTACTAAACTCTATTCAAAAATTCATTCGGTCGACTATTTGTCGAACGAAAGAGCTCTAGGGTCGGTTATAAGGAAAAAACCGACCCTAAAGTCATCCTCGGTCGATAATATTTTCGACCGAGATTAACCCTATTTCAATGTTTTAAATTAAGTACCAAGTGTGTGTGTATGAGATTAACCAAGTGATGCTTTGTCAAATTTAGCCATAATTTATTTTTCAATCATTTGAAATAACAATATTCTTATATAACATGTATATGTCCAAATGAAGCCATGGAAAACACTTTTATTCATAACAATTTAATGCCCATACACTTTATAAGATGAAACATGACATACTTGCTTTATAAAAAGATATATTACATCATTACAAAGATATCTCA
The DNA here is from genome assembly GCA_963693085.1 of Alisma plantago-aquatica. NCBI lineage: Eukaryota > Viridiplantae > Streptophyta > Magnoliopsida > Alismatales > Alismataceae > Alisma > Alisma plantago-aquatica. The sequence goes on along the minus strand of OY856412.1, from coordinate 875,577,557 downwards.
TAATCTCACTAGAAAGACCGAAGGATTACATCAATGTTTGGGTCTTTTCCAAGAAAGGGCTCAGCTCCAAAATATTTGACCAGTGTCTGCCACTCCAAGGCACTTGCCATGGTTAAGGCGCATAAACCTCCAAGAAGGTGGGAACACGATCAAAGCGAAAGTTGGCAGCAATGTCTTGAAGTTGAATTGGGGAAAACTGAGTATGTGTGAGATCAGGAGATGGTGGAGGTGGAGTTTGATAGTAGTTGTAGGAAGGATTGTAAGGATTTATCATGCCAGGATTAAGGGAATAGGGATATTCATCAGGTTGGTTAGGAGAGAGAGTTTGCATCCTTTGGTTTAAATAAGTCATGGCATTGTGATTATAATCCAATTGCCTACTTAGGTGATATTGGGAGCCAGCAATGTATGTCAAGGTATTTGTAATAGGATCATGGGGTAGGTTGGTAGGAGGAGGTGGTGGAGGTATGTCTTGGGTGGATGTCTCCCCTTCAGTCCTAGCCCTTTTGTGGCCAAAGTCAATTCCCATCTTTTCCACCGTATTTTTACTTCTTTTTTGGGGTTTTCTATCCCATGTGTAACCTAAGTCGTCCTCAATATTCTTCTTAAGAAAATGTTGAGTGATTTGGCATACAAAGTCAGCATAAGGTGGATTTCCAGAAAACTCAAACATATTCTTAATGATGATACGAATAAAGTTTATGGGAATACTTTTGAGAATGGCATAGATAAGGTACATACGAAAGGTGTGTACTTCAGATTTGTTTGCTCTAGGATGGATATTGGTGGCAACAATGAGATTTATGGCCCTAGCTTCATGTTTTAAATTTATGGCATAATAGGTACCCCTATCTTCATGACAAGTCGTATTTGATTGAAAGATGGCTCTTTTGACATCACTAAGGCTAATTGTAGTGTTATCTTGGGAGAGTTTGTTGAGTGGAGTTCCTCTAGTGAGATCAATAAAAATTTTATATTCTTCTATATCTATGTCAAGCATTTCAAGAATACCCTCCTCAGTAAAATGGAATCCATATCCACCAACCATAGAGGAGAAGGAATCATGTTCAGGATATTCGACTAAATTGGCATAGAATTCATTAACTAGTTTGGAGGAGTAGGATTGGAAGGAGGGATTTAGAAAATCAGTCAAATGTTACACCTCGAAAAGTTCCTCCAAATCGACAATGCTTTGGAAGTCCATGACGTCGAATGGCCGTTGTGGAAGACGAGTTTTTGAGGAGAGCCTGAGGTAGTGGTCGCTTGCAGCTTGGTCGATGAAAGGGACGTCATTGATGAACGGCAGCGGTGCAAGGCCCGTCCTTCCTTTCCTACCTGCAACTTGCTTCTTTCCGTGCATAGATGATGAAGCCATTTCGTTGCTTTGAAATGGAGAAATAGCAAGCAAGAATTGGATGTAGAGAAGCTGAAGATACTAGAGAGGAGCTAGAGAAGTGAGAATGTGAAGGTGTGAAGAAATGGATCGTATTGGGTGCTATTTATAGCAAAACAGAGCCAATTTCGGTCGACAATTTGTCGACCGACGGCCGAAACGGTCGTCTATCGGTCGGCCAACGGTCGATCAAAAAAGTAGTCGTTACGACGGTCAACGGTATATTTATAGCCGTTACGACGGTTGAAATTCTATCCGTTACGACGGTTGATTTTTTTAGCCGTTACGACGGTTGATTTTTTTAGCCGTTACGACGGTTAGTTTTTCTAGTCGTTCCTCAGTCGACAAATACGTCGACCAATATGTTTCGGTCGACAATATTGTCGACCGAATGTACTTCTAAGGTCGGTTTTAAAGAAAATACCGACCCTAAAAGTTGCTTATACACATGAAAACTGACTCCTTATCGGTCGACAAATTTGTCGACCGAGAAATGCTCTAAGGTCGGTTATAAAAGCAAATCCGACGCTAGAGGTGCTTATACATGCATGAACTATCTGGATCCAGAATAGATATCGGTCGACGAATTTGTTGATCGAGAAAGAGCCAGATTTCCTTCACATAAGTACCTCTAGGGTCGGTTTTAAGAAAAAACCGACCTTAGAGGTAATTATCGGTCGACGAATTTGTCGACCGAATGAATCGGTCAAAATATTGGTCGACCGAGGAAGGCTCTAAGGTCGGTTATAAGTGAAAATCCGACGCTAGATGTGCTTATACATGCGTGAACTATCTGGATCCAGAATAGAAATCGGTCGATGAATTTGTCGACCAAGGAGGCCTTTAAGGTCGGTTTTGTAGGAATAACCGACCTTTGAGGTGCTGAACCGAGGAGGACTGTAAAGTCGGTTATAAAGAAAAAACTGACCCTATAGGTGCTTGTATACGTGAAATGCATCTCTTATTCGGTCGACGAATTCGTCGACCGAGGATCCCTGTAAGGTCGGTTATAATGTAGAACTGACCCTATAGATCGAGGTGGGAAGCCAAAACCAAGCAAATTTTTACCGTCGGAAAAATTGTCTATAAGGTCGCTTATTTTAGAAAAACCGACCCTATAGAGATGTACTACAAGGTCGTTTATTTTAAAAACAGTGACTCAAAAGGTCTTAAGTGGTGCCCGCATTTTTTATAGACATATAAGGTCGGTTATTTGGAAAACCGACCCTATAGAGATACACTACAAGGTCAGTTATTTTAAGAAAAGCGACCCAAGAGGTCTTAAGTGGTGCCCGCATTTTTTATAGACATATAAGGTCGGTTATTTGGAAAACCGACCCTATAGAGTTACACTATAAGGTCGGTTTATTTAAAAAAACCGACCTAAGAGGTCTTAAGTGGTGCTCGCATTTTTTTTAGACATATAAAGTCGGTTATTTGGAAAAACCGACCCTACAGGTAGTGACGTTATAACCCATTTCTGTACTAGTGATCAGAAGCAGAGCACGGAAAAGTTCTCTATTTTCAATCAAGAAGAGCAATACCTTAGCAGTCTTTCTCTTCTTATGAGTTTATCAATGTTATCATATTCGTTGATGACATAAGTGGTGGAATTAATATAAAAGAAAAATCAAGATAGAAGAAGATGCACATGATCATGTGGCATATAGAGTATGTAGTGGATATAAGTAGTCAGAAGAAGATATTCTATACATATATCTTTTTTCCATGCATATTGTAACACAGGGGCCAGGTTAATGTCCTCCATATGTGTACTCATTGTTCAAATATAAATAAAAGTATCATTGTTGACATTATAAGTACAACTCGATCTTGATTAACATCATTTTTTTCTTTTTGAAAACCCCTCTATATTGGCTAGCGAATGACTGGATACATAATGTCTCTTATTACATATGTATGTGTAGTACGTGGTGTCTTTCACTACACACTAGATATGATTACATGTGTAGTAATTGCTAATTTTTACTATACATGAACTATATATACAAATTGTAACCAATGTCATCTCTCCCTACATATCATAGCTACAAATTGAATTGTAGTCATTTATTTAGCTACAATGGAAACTACATGTTTATGTGTAAGGACATTTTTTACCTACAATTAGGGTTACATATGAATTTGTATCCATAGTAATAACTAACTACAACTTTGAAAAATATAGCCTAAACAATTAGCACACGGGTATTAGCTTCATATTCTAAATGTAAGGATAAATGTAGCCAAAGCTTTTAGCTAAAAATTTTGGGGATTTCGCTACATTTTTTTTGTAGTTAAAGACCATATTTTTCGTAGTCAATGAAGGGCAATGATATGATTTGAAACCCTAATCGGTTAATAAGGGGAAACTCTAACCCTAATCAGGGGTAATGGTATGCACTTGAAACCCTAGTCGGTAAGGAAGGAAAACCCTAACCCTAATAATGGGAAGGTTGTATTTCTCTTGTATTGCATGGTGATGATATGTATTTGATATTGATGTTATCATGAAATACTAACCATGCAGGTATCATGAGATGATGAGCATAGCTAGGTATGGGCTATGATGTTCATATGATACAAATCTAAATGGGCTTTGTGAGCTATGTGAAATACATGTGCAACAAGTATAATGTATACCTTGGTCTGATGACCTAGAGGTAATAGTTACCTGATAAGTGGTAACGATGTTTAGTGATGAACTAATGGTTTGAATACCCAAATCTAGAAATCATGATGATGTAATGCTAAAGAATGAGAATTCCTAGTAATGTGATAAAAGATTGAGATCTTGAGTATTATATGTGTTCCAAAGATCATGAAAGTACTTGATAAATGTGTCACGCCTTTCTTTGTAGTATCTGTTATAATTCTTACTTGTAACTTGGTTTATGATAAAAGATATTGTAATACACCTAATTAATCAAGTGGAATCTTATCGTGTAGATGCCCCAGCCATAGATCCATTTGGTGTCAAGATTTGCTGAATGGTGAAACGAGTTTAACTCAGTATACATATTATTGAATATGTAATCTTCTTTATATTGGGGTTGCTCAGTGAACTCCCCAAATAAATTGGGAAAGCTCAGTGACCATCCCGATGAAAAATAAATTGGGAAATCTTAGTGACCATCCCGATGAGAAATAACTCGGGAAAGCTTTGTAATCATCCCGATGAAAATAAACCAGGAAAGCTTTATGATCATCCTGAAGAGAGTGCATGTTGCAGTTGTAACTCTATAGAGAAGATATCAATATACCTTGGTAAGCTAGTTGTAGCTTGACATGTGGTCACTTTCAGTAATCTCATACTAACCGAGATGGGTGAGGTCTTGGAAGTCGACTCTTTCATTGATCTTGTATGGTACTGATGCTATATGTAGCCATGGTCAGTTGGAGCATGAGAGGTATACCTCATCTCCTCTAGGAATAAGTGTGATTTTGAACATGTATCAGCCGTGTAGTGTATTTGCTTAAGGAATGAATAGGGAAAATATTGGTTGATGCTTAATTATTTTTATACATATTAGTTGATAGATGTAACGACCCCGCCTCCCGGTAACCCCCATTTAAGGGAGATCGAAAGGCGGGGTCGTTACAATTGGTATCAGAGCAAAGGTTCCTCACTTGATCTTTAACAATTATTAAATTTTAAAAACTATGTAGAACCCAAGGGAGTTATTAGAGGATTGTCTGAAAGACTGAGGTGTCTAGAAAAGGATCACGTCCGGGGGCTGGAAATATTTTCCTCCGCACCGCTAGTCAGAATATGAGGAATCCCAGATTGTGTGACTGCCTGGCCGATGTCTTAGGATATGACTCAAAATAAGATACCTTTAGGACTCTCTCATCTTATTCATCCTTTCTCAACTCAAATTCTCTAAGGACCTTAAGGATTAGGGTTTTCTCTCTTTTCCTCACCCTCTTAAGGCATGGGTAAGGTTGATAAGGATTAGGGAATTCTCCACCAAATTAATAAAAAGCATGTAAATAAGATGTCATGGACATAAGCTTAATAGAGTAAGCATAAAAGAATAGATACATGCTTAGGTCGTTTGACACGAGTTGTCATTTCCCTCAGGAGAGACCTGAGTATAGACCTCATTATCAGGAGGATGCATAGAGAGAGTTAGTCTTGGTGGTAGAGACCTCCATTAAAAGTAGAGACCTAGCACATCCTTTAAGGATGATGTTAACCCTGACCCTAAGTGAAGGTTAGAGAGAAAGATGACATGATGAGTTAGATGTCATGGTTGAACGAGTGTTTGGTTGGACATGCCTTTGTGATGCCATAAGAGGTTAGATGACCTAGTACCTTTGGCGACCCAACCCTGAAGAGGGTCGTGCATGTTAGAGCGAAGGATAGCTCCTTCATGGATGAGGTCAGAGGAGAACCTATAGATACCATATGGGATTAGGCAAGTAGGGTATAGCTTGCACCCAGGGTGATTCAGTAGTATGAGAAGTAAGTTAAAACTGAGGCCAGAAGGATAGGATGGATGGCTTATGAGATAAGCATAAGGGGCTATGGATAATCATGAGCAAACATAAGTTTGAGTATAGGCTTCACCTGCGTAGAGGTATGCTTGCGAGCTTGATCCTTCATGAAGAGAGGACCTCTAGTAGTATGGTTGGATGTGGAGTTAGCTCTAGAGAGAGAAAGTAGGACCTTAGCATGGAGGATGGAAGCCTAAAACCCTGAGATTTGAGGAACACTGGGGAGTTGAGGATGATGCGACCTAAGTGGATGGTAGTGGTTGCCTTATGGTTAACCCCTGGAGGCTGATGATATCTTGGTTTCCTTTAGAGGAACCAAACCCTAGAGAGAGGATGAGGCTTCTGGTACCTATGTGCCTATGGTATAGATGTTTACCTTCTGAGATAGGAAGAAGAGTTCTTTAGACCTAGAAAGGTTTAGTAACAGGTTGTGAGGCCTTATACCTAGTTGGTTGTCCTTGAGGAGGACTCAACTCTAAGGTGTTTCTCATATAAAAGGATCATGGGAGTACATGACATACCTTGGACATGCTTGATTCGTGGTTAAGAGATTGAGCATGCATTTGGATACCCAAAGGAGAACCTAGGGTTCCTAGGCCTAAGAGGGGAAGCAGTGTACCCAATGCTCATGATGAGATTTGAGTCTCTATAGTTTCGAGCATGGTACTCCTCATGTGTAGAGGTAAAGGAAACCCCTTAAGTTAAGGGTATGTTTGATGAACCCCTCACAACTAAGTTGGTCTAATGTTGAGGATGAGAACAAGGGTGACCTAGAATGGTTTGGTAAGTGTCTTCTTGTGCCTTAGTAGCTTTCTAGGGCTAAGCATGCTCATGTGGATGCATACCCTAAACATAAGGACATTTGTGACCACTGTTATCAAGGTGTAGTTTCCTCCCATCCTGGGAGAGGGACCCTTTTGGGTGTATACCAGTTTTGTTGGTTTTGAGGTAACCTAAAGAGGATTCAGAGGATCTTGTGAAGCTAAGTGAAGAGTACATGGTATGAGAATGAACATGCAGACCCATAGATAACCATCTCTATGTGCATGTGGTCGTGTTACCATGGAGGTAACCAATATGGGGCTTGACCAAGGTAGGCAGGTTGCCATGATCCCTATGAAAGGATGAAAGTCAGCCATGAATGCAGAGAGAGAGATGATGAAGGCTTAGGTAAGGTTATAAGTTGAACATGTACTATAAGAGAATCCTAAGTGTATCATAGGGTCAGGTAGGGATAAGACCGATGGAAGTAGGAGTTGCCTAATTCCCTAGTTCCACATGACCATAGGGTCGGGAGGTAACAACTATCATTGTCTGAGGGCCATGGGTTAGGAGATTGATCACCTTCAGGAACTCATGGGGCCCAAAGGGAAGATGAGACACTCTCTGGATGCATAAGGGAAGAGGGATGACCCCAAAAGTGTCGACACCCTATAGACCCAGAGGAGATGACCCAGGAATGTAACCCAGGTAGGTTCGAGACCAATTTTCCATGGAAGTGACTTTGATATCAAGATGGTTGTAATGTTGAGACATAAGATGCACGTTTCAACTTAAAGGTGTACTGGAAAGGTGGGATGTACCATCTCTACTCTTGGAACATGATGAACTCTGTATTTGGACTGCAACCAAATGCTTATTTCCTCTTGTTATGGGAGTGAGAGATAGGACAGTACACATGCCATATGCCAAGGATAAAAGATGATGCGAGTTGGAACGTTGCTATGAGGTATGAGGACAGAGATGATAACATACCTTGGTGGAGTGAATGATACATGGATGGTTTGCAAACAGTAAGAGAAATCAGGATGTTTTCAACAGAAGCTATGTGGAACTTGCAAGTTATACCAGGTTGAGTTTGATCACCATGATGATGAGATCAGGGAGTTTCTTTATGAAGACAAACTTAGAGTTCGAGTTTGAGATGGAAAGTGAAATACATGGAAGTGTATGTATTCAATGTTACCTAATACCTAAGGATGTGAAGTGGTAATGGATGCTCTAGTTGAGATATATCTGACTAGTTCAGTAAGAGGCTAGAAGAGGTTATTAGGTTAAAGCTCAGTTGGAAAAGAGATATGTTTGGGCTAACACTCAAATGTAACGACATCTGTCGAACAATTTAGTAGTTGTGGGTTAGCCAACCTAGTCCGTGATATAATGAGTGGATGGTGATAGAACCTAAGATACACTTGTTTGGATAGGAAGGTAATAAGACCCTGATGAGAAGTGGTTTAGGGTTTCTGAGGAATTGATCTTGAGGAATCATGACATATAGGAAATCATGATCACCATACACCATGGTACTACTAAGATAATGAGTGGTAGCAGTACTATGGATGCTGGAGATGAGGCTATAGGTTGTATGTTTCATGCAAGCCAAGAGGTAAAGGATGAACATGGGTAACCCAGTGTATAGAGGATAAAAGAGTCACTGAGAAGGGAAGGGAGATCATCATTATGGATGGTGTAAGTCTCCCCTAGACCAAGGAAGGTCGAGATGCAATATGGGTTATGGTAGATCGCCTTACCTATATGACATGAGAAAGAAAGAGTATTGTCAAGGGATAGATCGGGTTGAACTACACATGAGAGAGATGGTTCAACTACACCATGATGAGAGTTCAAAAGTTCTCAAGTATGATCTAAAGGTTCACTTCCATAAGATGGAAGTAGGTACATGAAGAACTCGATGTTAGTACCATTTATCACCCCCTTAACTAATGGTTAGTATGAACCAGACTAGAGGGTCTGATGAGAGCATGTGTGCTTGTTCAGGGCGATATCAAGAGACAGTTCTTAAGATGTGACGTTAACCACCATAGCCTTTATCGGGATGAAAGAAGTTCTAGAAGGAGGTTGTGTCGGTTACCACTTCATTAAGATGATGTTGGTAAAGGAGGCCTCGCGAAGGACAGAAAAGAACCACAGTGTGTGCAGATGAAGTCGCTTTGGTCGTGCAATGGCTGAGAGAGAGCCCAGTGGTGACATGAGTCACGAGCTGATGCAAAGCAGACTGATATGCAGTTCACTGTGGGAGAATATGTGATGTGAAAATCTGACCCTCTAAGATACAACTGAGAAAGCTAAGTCCCCGATATATGGGTCCATTTGAGATGGATTGGTGGAGATGGTTGTGTTTAGCCTTGCCCCTCAGGATATCATGATGTGTAATGTGTTCCATGAGTCCGATCTGGAGCACTATGTGAGGTACCCAAGCCATGTGCTGAGCCTTGAATCTATTCAACTTTTGAGAGGCTGAAATGTCCCGAGTCACCTATGAGGGTATGATATACCAAGGTAAGAAAGAACTCAGATGGAAGAATATGAGATGATGAAGGTTCTTGGGAAGCATTATGGAAAGGGTGAAGCCACATGGGAGCCCTGATGGATGTATGAAAAGCTTATCCTGAACTGTTTGTTTGCTTGATGGAATTTTGAGGACAAAATTCTTATAAGAGGGGAAGGATGTTACAACCCCAATTTTTGGGTTCCTTTGGTGAGAAATGTAATTTCTCATATTGAAGATATTGGAACAAATAATGATATAATTTGTTTTGAATAAATGAGTTTCGTTTACAATATCCTTGATGATTGTGTTGTGGGCTTTATTGGCTATTGGGCCCAATAATAAGGAAATTCAATTAGTAAATGAATAATTGAGTTTTTGAGAAAAGAAAGGTGTGGAAACCTCTAGAAAGAAAAAGAATTTAATCCAAAGGTGGACTTCGTGCCACATGGGTTCCTTGGGTCCCAAGGAGTCCAAATTTGCAAAGATAATGCAAAAAGAAAAGAAAAGATGAATTAAGTATTTCTTTATTAAGAAAGAAATTGAAAACAATGATAAAATGTGGAAAATAAGTGGAAAGATGTGTAATTGAGTTATCCTTAGTGGAATTTCGTATCCCAAGGATTCCTAATGATAAAAGGAATACCAATGAGGAAAATAAAAGAGAAATAAAGAGAAATCCTCAAAAAGAGATATTTTAATAAGAATAAAACAAGATAATGAAGAATAATGCATTTAGATGCATCTAGAAGGATAATGAGTATCCAATAAAAAGTATTTCGAAATCTTGGAGTTTCTTGGGTTCCAAGGAGCCCCAATGGAGAAGAAAGAAAGAGAAAATACCAAAAATGCAAAATAATAGGATAATGTGATACATTATTAATGAATTTTGGTGACATTGCTAAAAAGAAAGTATTTCCTACTTAAGGAATTTATAATTTCGTGGCCAATGAATTAAAAGCCAAGAATAAAGAGAATAATGGAAAGGATTTTTGAATTCCTAAATATCCAAATAATAGAGAATATCAAAAGGATAAGGATGAGAGAGAAGAATTTCTTCTCCATGAAGGAATTTGATTCCTATTGGGAATAGAACTAGTTGACCCATAGATGGTCGACTTAGGGCATGGATACTCACCCCATATTAAGGGGTAACATCCTAGTTTGAGTCCAAGAGAGCGAGAGAGAGAAAGAGATCCCACACTCTCCTCCTTGTTCTTTCACCAAGAGTAGGGATCTAACCCTGGAGCAACACAGGTGTGTTTTGTGGTCTTGCTTGAGGCGAGAAACCTCCACGACCACCCAGGACCACTTGGATACCGCCCCATCGACCTCAGCTTCACGCAGCTGCAACTACATGGCTGCAACGGCGGCCGTGCTTGGAAGGTCGAGCGCTCATGCACTAGCCAGCTAAACCACGACCTGGACAGTGCCCTAGGTGCGACTAAGGGTAGGGAAGCTTGGATGAACATCGGTGGCGGTCCGTGGGCCCTAGTCGTGAAAAATAAATTGCACCCAAAAGAGTGGTTCGTTCTACACAATTTTATACATTACATGGAATGACAGTGGTCGCTACCCGATTGTGAGTTTAGTACACACTAAACTAAATAGAAAGCAAACCTAGTCATCGATGTGTGTTTATATTTTCCGCCCAGCCTTACGAACCTATGGCTACATTCTTTCAATGGAAAGAAACAATTTTTGACATGTATCATGTTTTCTGGTTTACTATGCATATAAACAATGTGCACAACACCATTAATTATGAGGCTGCCAAGGTGTTGGTTCTGGTAGTAATCTACTTGAACTAAATGTCAAACAGACCAATGATTATAAGCTTTTATTCTATAGTAAAAATAGTTGGAAATAAGTTCACGCATTATAGATTAGATTTTGGTTGTATTCAGCACATCACAACAAGACAACAATTTTAAATATGGGAAAAATTATGTGCCATAGTGGCCAAAATCACACAAAACTTACGGTCAAAGAAATGATTAACGATTACATACTGTATTATAGAACTCGATGCTTCTATTTTATTAGTTCTTCCATGGCCGTTTTCCTCCAACTCATATTCATATTGTATTTTTCATCTTCCTCCATGCCATCTTCTATGGTACCTCATATATGTAAACTTTTAATAACATGGATTGGAGAGAGAGGCTCTTGGGTTTTGTTTTCTATTGTAAAGATAACCAAAAGACAGATACAAGAAAAGGACAAAGAATGTTGGACGGTGAAAGAAAAGAAACAACATCTGACTTAATGTATAGATAGAAAATTATGAAGTCACTCTTGACTAAAACGCTATAGCCACAAGGAGCCGATGAATACCATCCACTGAGAGTCAGAGCCACTGATCATCGGTAATGCACGACATAGAGACATGATTCACACCAACCTACAAGTAGGCTATGCTCCAAGCAAGAGGTGAGCCCAGTGGAGAGGAGGATTGTAGGAGACTAGGATTGTGATGGTTATGTAGTTCGTCTGCAATTCTGGTTCCAATTTTGGTTCTGGTGTTGTAGGGGATTTTACTCATGGTTGAAATGGGGCATAAAATAGGGTGGGGTAATTGGGGTTGGGAGATCCAGAGAAGGAAAACTGCAGGTGCTGTGAAAATTGGGGCAACATAGAGAACGAGGAAGTGTAGGGTAGTAGTTGGTTCAGTCTTTTTTATTAAATATTGTTTACCCTTCTAAAAGTGTGGGAAAAAATGTGTGCCCATTTACCTGATTTTGTTGTAATGATACAAGACATGCCTTGGTTCCTTTGACGTTGTGGCCAGATATGTTCCCATAAGCTAAAAAGTCATTAACAATGCAAAACAACATATCACGTAAATTTACATATCTCTGAGAAAAGCATCATAAGTCATCACACCTTCTTCACAAAGTTTCTTTGGGTCATAAATCAGAGGTTCAAGGTGAACATCAACATCAATGCTAAGTTGTTTAGGGCCTGAAATCATCTTGGATAGCATGGTGTGTTTATTCTTCATATACAACAATGAAGGAAGATTATATATAACCATCAAGACTGCCCATGTGCGATGTTGGCTTCTAAATGTTCCATATGGATTCATCCTGTTAGTACAAAGTCCAAGTCTTAAATCCTGATTTCTTCATCAAATTCAAAATACAGACGCATGCCATAGCATACCATCATTATTTTTCTTTACCTCTACATGCCAATATAATTTTTTTCATCTATAATATTAACAAACAAGCATTAAATCCATTGAATTATAGACATATACCACATCCCCTTGGAGGAGACTTGGTTTTGGTCTTACCCAATGCCATCCTTTTATACCTAGATGAATCATATTTTGGACATTCTTTCATATCAATTTTAACATCCCTGTCCTGGGTTATGGCATAAATTTGGAAGTTTTTCTTAAGTAAGTTATTTACAAACTTTTTTAATCTTTTTAAAAGTAATTAAGACTCAAGGAAAGTTAATTTTCAAGTTTGAGCTTATTTGCAAACTATTTTTGCATTATATGATAGTTTAGGTGTAATTTGTAATTTACCCAAAATGAGGGGTTATATTGCAAAATGTCATGTGTTGAATGTACCTCATGTGTTTTAGCATCACAAGAGAGATAATGATGCTTAGGAACAGTTTGTGGAAAGCCTAAATTTCAAATTGAAACTTGTTTAATAATTCTAGTGCCTTGTGCACCAATTTTGGTACAAATTGCAATTTACCCAAAATATAGGGTTGATATGCAAATTACCACCTCTAGAGTGTCCCTACTCCCTCCTAGTATAATCTAGAGGAGAGAGAAATAAGTAGACACCAAGTTTGAATCATATTTGAGTGATGAAACTCTTGGTGATGAAAAGACCAAGAAAAGATATATAGTTTAAGCCTTTTATGAGTTGTATCGAGTTAAAGAGTTCATATGAGAGTGCCTATCGGCCCAAGAGCCATATAGGGAGTATCATATCGGTTTTTTAACTCTTGTCCTTTTCCATGGTGGGCTAAGAACCTCAAGGAGGTGATGTGTAATGGTTTTCAACTTTCCTAAGGAAAAGTGTATCAGTTTGAGAATAAAGTAATTTTGAGTTGAAATACCTTGCTCAACAAGATTACTAAGGGCCGAAATTTTATCTCTAGATTATCCTAAAGTGTTTTTCATGTCAAGATAAATATGCATTCAAGGACACGTGTAACCATGCATGGACATGTGGCACCTAGTAGTGTAAAATGATGACACCTCATATATACTCTTTTTCATGAACCACAACTATATATACCATTCCTTTCACCTACTAGTGAAATTTTTCGAATCTTACCACCCTCTTTCTCTTAGATATCATTCATAGTGAAGGGGTATCATGCATAGAGCCTTGGTATCAGTCATAGCAAGGTGATATCAGCCATAGCAAGGTGATATCAGCCATAGTGAAGTGATATCGGCCATAACAAAGTGATATCAGCCATAGCGAAGTAATATCGGCCACAAGTGAAGGGATATCATGCATGAGTGGTGAGGTATCGTACATGGTGCTAAGGAGCAAGAAGGATCTCAAGTCTTGACCCTAAGGTGAAGCCATGGTCATCTTCAACCTTGGATTAAAGCCTGGATCTAGGGTTGTGATCTTCCTTTCTTTTCTTCTTCACCAAATACATATCTATGGTGATTCTTTGCATATAGAGGTGTTGTGAAATCATCATCAACCTTGGGAATGTGAAGCTTTGAAACTAGGAGCTTTGAATTTTTTCTTGAGGTGGGTTATATAACTTGAACCCAGTTATGTTATTATTCACCTTCAATTCTGTTATAGTAGTTGATCTACTTTCAATTTCAAATTCTCTTGAATAATTGATGATCTAAAAGTTGTCTAAAAGTTGTTTAGGATTGTTGTCCATGAACTTGAACAATAAGAACAAGAGTCTAGAGGTTGATGATCATGACATCATCAAGGTCCAACCTGATATCAGGTTAAAGCACCTCTAACCCGATATGATGAGGTGAACACACCATTAGCACGATACAAGGATGAATCATATACCTTATGCATGATATGATGATGAAGTACACACCTTGTGCATGATATGGTGTCAAGTATACACTTTGTGCACAATATGGGGTCAGACAGACACCCTATGCATGACATGGAGTCAAGTATATACTCTAACCCGATATGGTGTTGAAACCCAACATTGTAATGAACCTGGTATACATTGGAACTCCAAACCCCTATTGGTTTGTACACCTAGTTTGGTTTTGACTAACATATTATCTAGCCTATCACTTATCACATGATGAAGGGTAGGATGATACCATGAATGTTTGAAGAGATATGAGCAAAAGGGTTTAACCCGATATGCAAACCCTAATGATGAAGCAACCCAATATGGAAGCATGATATGGTGTCAAGTACACACCTCTATGCATGATATGGTGGAAGAACCTCAAATTCAATGTACTTGATGGAGTAACACATGAAGTGTGTTATGTCAAGTAATACATTAAGATGTAAAGAGTTTAACACATTTTGGTAAGTAGGCCAATGTACCTTGAAGAAAGGGTTGAGCCAATCTAATAGAGTATGATGCAATCAACATCCTAGTGAGGATGAAATAGAAACTCATACTTGTGTAATAATCATGTAATGAGCATACATCGATACTCCTAATATGTGTGGAGTATGAATTAGGGTTTGATTCTTGATAGTATGATCTTGTAACCCTAATCGGTTAAATAGGGGAAACCTAAACCCTAATCACTACAAGAAAACTCAGAATTAACTACATTTTTCCTAGATACAATTAATGTATATGTAACTAAAATGTTTTTCCTTTACAACTCATTTGAGGTGTAAGTAAAAATGTGTAGGCAATTACAAACATCATGCAATAGAGATATATTTTAATTTTCAACCAATCCCGCCAATTTCCTTTTGCAAATCCCAACACGAATATTGGGTGAGGTTTCCCCCTCCTGGGTTCTTTGCTGCTAGGGAATAATTGATCCTTTCCACAAACTGCTTTCTCACCTATTCCGCAAAAGCGATGAACAGAGGAGACAACCTCCTCCATAGTGTGTGGGCTGGTAGGGAAGCAATAACATATCAGCATATGGGTGTCTCTCCATCTATCTATTGCCACATGTCTGACTCGAAAAATCCCAAATTTTCCGTATCTTTGGGGAACATACTTGAGGTCACACGGGGATGGGGATCAGAAGAAGGGTCACAGGTGTGAGGATTACAATGATTACGTATGCTACCGGTCTGGTCAAACTCAACTGAAATTACTTTGTAGACCTCTGTCCAATCCTTCTGATGCAAGTTGTCCTTCCGATCTTGGAGAGATTACAGGTAAAAAAACCTCCCATCTTCCTTATTGTCCTTGCTTAGGGCACGTTTGATTTGTAGTATATGGGTGGATTTACAAGAATTCAACATTCACACAATCCCAGTATCAGTTTGAAAACTCTATAACTCAAAATAGTAAGTTTGGTTTATTGTGATGTCCATGACATATTTATAATTTGAAGACTACTTTTTGTACACGCTACTGCATCAAGGACCCAAAAACATGTGGGATCCTGGCACTGGGCCCTTTTGAATTGGAGAGCATATTCCAACAATTCCTTACTGCTGAAAAGTGTAGGATACTAGCTATTTCTCCATCACTACAAATCAAACATAGGATTTTCCTTGATGTATCACTGACTCCAGTTTGGTACAGTGGAATATACCTAAACAAACATGCCCTTTGTCAATTATGCTTTGGAATAATAGTTTGGTACGGTGGAATATATCCATCGGTCCCTGTTTGTCAACTTCACTCTGAATCCATTACAAATTTGACCTTCGTGCCGCTTGGGATCTGCACCATGTCATGTCTCTTCAAATGTATGGGTATTAACCCGGTCACCATCACCACATCAGAGAGTCCAAGCTTAGGGATGCAATTTTTCCTGACAATAACCTAGCACACGACCTCCTACACTATCAAAACTACATTCTTTGTTGTTGTCTTCTAGTCTTCCCTTGAACTGCCCAAATATGACAACACTACATACATGACCTCTACATACATGCATACGAAAAAGAAAGACTAATATATTTTTATGAGTAAATATCAGTTACACATATATACAATGAAGAAAGAAGAAGCGCACATATATTTGCATTGCAACTCTATTTTTCTTTTCTCATGATGCTCATGATGAGAACAAACATCCTTCAGAATGATCCGGCTAACTGGTTTATATATTAAACCAGACTAAGTGGTTTATATATTAAACCAGACATCTTGTGAGTAAATGTTCCAGTCTATAGATTTAGCTTTGTCATTGACTTCCTGTTGAAGTTGATGTTGCTCTATTGTCTTGTTACATTAGGTTCTTTTATAGAATCACCCAACATGGTCTCCTATATTTAGAAAATAAAAGACGCACATATTTTTCAAACTGTGATTAATTTAGAAAAGTTAAAGCTGGAGAGATCATGTTTACATAGGGAATCCTATCATGTGTGTCCAATACATCTAATTACTTATTCGGTGGCCCATTGCTCCAGTGGGTTTCATGTCATGAGCTCAGTAGGTTGCGCTCATCGACTTCTACACTAGCATTTCTTCTCATAGCAAGACATATTGTATATTTCTCTAATGCCATCTCTATTTGATTGGACAATTAAGTATATTCATAATATTTTGTTAACCCACCCACGTATAGCTAACTTCTCACCAGCATCATTTCGATAGTTTTCATTACTTACTAGATGGGCTTGTTTGCTTAATTATTTAGTGCTACATGTATGACACTTTTCTCATCATTCGTTGTTCTTTTTGGTAAGTATCACAAGACATACATGTCAAAGATTATAAGGACATGGTTCGAGTAGTTTGATAGCTCACAAATTCATATAGTAGACCAACCCCACAACCCTCTGTCTTTTTAATTGATTGAAGGCAAAGCTGTCATCATCGGAAAAAAAATGGAGAACAAGCTGGTGGCAACAATATAAGATACTTTTTCGAGGGGGTTAAAGGAAGGAGAAATGATTACTTAACTTGGACGATCACTCAAGTATTGGTAACTGTAATTATATTTGGCCTACTTTAGTGACACTCAAATAATATTACATTTCGTGTCCAATAGGATCAGGTAAACAATTATCATATGTATATCAACATCACAATTAGAACACATATGTAAGACTGTGGTAGTAAAGAAAAAACATAGAACAAATGTTAATCTTTAACATACACTTGTGATTACCATTTTGATCATGCTCTACTCAAAATTTTAAGACAAATAATTTTTTCTCATGTGTAGTTTGGAATTTCCATACGAGGCTCAACCAAAATGAGTGATCTTTAATAGAAGGAAATCTCGAAATAGTTCATATTTAATAACAATCTACATATCTATCCAAGAATACAGTAGAAGTTAGAAAATCAACCAATATATACTTTAGTTCAGATATTATAGTGTATCAGTAAGATAGTACTGCCTGTATAGGGCACATTTCATTCATGATCACAATTTTACTAAAAAAATTGCATTGTCACTAGGTAATTTTTTTTGAGTAGCCTTGCACTTAGCACTATATGTATCCTTTAAGAAGATTCTTTTGCCTTAGAAGTAATCTAGTTTCTGCTCTGATTTCACTTTGAAGCTGATGAGATTTGTAATTTCTCCATTCTTCCTTTGACATTGTTCTAGTCTTTTCTGAATATTTTCTGGTTTCAGATTTAAGATGGAGCTATAGGATCTATTTCTGGTGTACTTAATGATCAGTTAGAGTTGGTGCTCCATGATCATCGAGATGGGCACAAGAGGCAACACAAAGAAAAACTTTTTGTATGTATTTTACTGTCTACCTTAAGAGTATCCATTTTTCTAAACCGACTATGTTATTCTACATGTGTTATTCTGAACATAGCAACCTAGGATTTTTCCTTAAATCTAAATTTAAAGTATTATCCGCTAAACATCATTTTGTAAACACCCTAGGTGAATATATTTTACTCCTTGTTTAGATTGAAAAGAATTTAGGTACCATCTAGTTGCCTAATAAAAATCAACAGAAATTTTGTCTACTGTCATTCCAATTGTATCGGGCTGACGTACTAATTTAGAAATAATGACTATGAGAACAAACCATCAGTTAGGTAATAGTTACCCGTATTGATCTGGAACATGGGCAGTGACTGCAATATCCAATGAATAGGGGTGAAATATAGTGGATCTCCAATTCCACATGGGATGCAAACTGCATTTTCAACTCAACTCCTTCAAGCTTCAAACATATAGCTTGTTCAATGGTTTGGCTATGAACATTCTAGCTAACTATCACTAGTTATGAAACCCACAATCAACATACACTACTCAGAGGTTAATCTGTGCACCATCTCTTTCCTTGATCTCATTAATTTGAAAGATATAGAAAACACATGTAGTTATAAGTATCCAGTCTCTTGTTGACCTGCAACTAATCTTATATTAATTCTACAAGGTCCTTTTGCTATATAATACCTGCTTGTCGAGTTCGAGGTAGATCACAACCACTGTACTGATTGTCATGATCCATGCTTCTACTAGGCTTTGTGCAACCCTGCTAAGATCCTGTGCAGATGCTACTTGTTCATGATTGCAGTTGCATAGGGATCTAACTTTGTTGTTTGTGAGTTTACTCCTTTCTTGTCTAGTGATTGGTCTACATCTTTGTTGTCTTACTTTCTAGGTTTTGGTGTCCCCTTGGTGTTCTGCAAACCTATTATATTAAGTTAAATAAGAAAACCTCTAAGGAATAATTTTTCACTGTGCGGGCAATCCTCTATGGCCGACATATTGGGTGTGATATTGACTAGGCTTCCCAAAAGTCCATTGTTTTAGATAATAAACTTGATCTTCAGATCTTGGAAAAGTGGTTAGGTGTTGGGCCTCATACCGAGACTATTCCATGTCACACTATGATGGATGTTCTTTCATCAGTTATTTTCGAGGAGAGACATCTTTGTTTTCTAGTATTCTTCAATGGTGAGATCACTCACTGTCCTTGGGGCATAACTATAACTTTTCCAAGAGGTAATTTTTTCTGTAATTATATTTTATTTACTATTTGTGGTTGCCATTGTTCAAATCACATTTTCAGAAGTTATCTTAATGTCAAAACCACAAAAAAATGACATATAGCAAAATTATTATCTACTTGTAGAAATCCTTCTAATATAGCATATATTGTCTCTCAACCAAGTGGGTTCTCTATTCAAAATTTCTTATAATATAGCAGTTAAGATGCAATTGCAAAACCCCAACTGGATCCAGTAATATCTGGTTGTCACACTATTCTAGAAGATAGTGTTATGTCAATGTAGAAGGATGGTGCAAAAATTGGAAGTCACTTCATTTGGATGTATTTCATATGTTTCCATGTCTTATGTTTAGACCAAACATCTGCTAAGTATTTTTGGAGCTGTTTAGTAAATATGCTACATTATAGGTGTTGTTTTTTGTTATTTGTACATTTTTATTCTCTTTGCTGGTTTGAGATTGCAACAACGACACTCTCTTAAGGTGGTGAAGGGACTTCAGCTCGTGAGACAACTAACGTAAAGTAGGCTTTCAGACATTTGCTTTGATGGTTAGTTTTGTGTAAAGTGTAGGTTATTTTTTTTTCAAAATGGGACAAATGTATTTCTTTGTCAATATTTCACAAGGGATATCTACATACTAAGTGCAAGTGACATAATATAGTTTGTTTGTATTGCTCCATTTTTAGAAGAAAATAAGTGTCAATCTGTAGAAGCACCAAGAGAGTCGAGATACCTAGTTTGAATATTGGATCTTCAATCTCTCACTGTCATTTGTAGTTGCTTCTCAATCTTCAATTTCTCATTTTTGAGAAAAAAAATCCATCAATTAATGACTTATTAATTTGTACATGCTAAGTGACTTCTACTATCTTGAGTCACTTGTTTATCAGCTATGAAGCCATGACCTTTTATTTGAAGGTCATTTAGTCTTCTACATCTGTATAAAATTGTACATAACTGATAAAAATAGAAATACTGCACAAGTTACCATTTACTAGCTTGTACATGGTCTCTAATATATGCGTCAAAATATTTTTTAAATTTCTTCCTTTTAGAAAACAAAAGGAGCTTAAAAATGTATCCTCATCTCTAATAACTTTAAGCTAATCTATTTATGATTGCAAATCAAATACTTGTGTTTGCTTCTAATTCTCATTTCCCCCCTATTGTTCATATTCCTCAGGTCTAGAAAACTTTGAGTGACAAGTCCTGATTGTATACATGCCATATATTTTTCCCTGAGAAAGGAATGGAGGTGGGTGAGATTCAGCCACTACGAGTACTTGCCACATCACTGATACGCCTATGTTTCTATCTTAGATTTTTGTTGCTTGTTGGTCACTAAAAATACTGCAAATAAAACAATGGAGATCAATACCTCGCGTCTTGCACTTTGGAAATGCATATGAAACAAGAAAATGTATAGAACTCTATCGCATTGATACAATATCTATTTTTTTTTATTTTGTTAAACTTATGTTCAATGAAAATTCTTAATGACTAGTCATTCCTTGTTGTATTTGACTCACTTTTCTTATGCTCTTGTATATAACCTATTTGGTTGGGTTGCAGTTGCATGAACCTTTTACATTTGCTTTAGTATTCATTATTGGTTGTGTCCAATCTGGTCCCATTTGTTCTGCACACTCAGTTGATTTGAGCATGTGTATGATTTTCCAGCCTATGAACATTGCAAGAAAATTCATGTTTGACCCGAGACCTTCCTTTATGTCTTAAATTACTACCATATTTAGGCCTCATCTCCAACATGTTTTCTTTTTCTTCTGCTACTAGTTTCCAAATGAATCGCTATTGGTTTTCTCTTTGTTGGGATTCTCTGAGTGACCCTTCTTGAAAGAGATATTATTACACTCTTGGCACTTCATGGTAGTCTATTTGGTTTTAGTACTAGGGTCATTGTGAATCCATCGTTTCCCATCTCAAGTGTTGAACCTTTTTGACTTTTTTTCCTGCTCAGACCATTTTATAGAATGTGGATGATCAAGAGATAAAGAAAATTAGAATGCTTCAAATATCTAGCTAGCAGTCATTGACCACAATGAGGAAATTGAATGAATATTCAATCTATGTAAGCAACTGGTGCAGGAAGAAGCATTTATATTTCCGTTGACAAATTATTAGGTTTCCTAACTCTGATAAAAGTTAATAAACAAATCCATTTTTCATTAACAATTTGTTAGGTTTGCTAAGGATGCTTATGTTGTTATGGCAAGTCATTGTGAGTTGGCAGCAGTTTCATTGGACATTTTGGTTTTAGACCCTGTATTTGAACTATGGTGAGCTCAGACTTGTTTCCACTACTAATATAATAGAATATGTAGATATCTTTTCTATTAACTATCTTTCTAAATTACAAATGCACAAATACGCTTCATGGACAAAGTCAGCACAGGCTAGAGAATATGTCTTCAAAGATGACAAGTCAGATTCTGATTTGGAGGATGAATGGGTAAGAAAGGCTAGAGGGGCTATGTCTCAGGCTACTGTTCAGGCTTAGATTGCAGCGCTGGTTGTAGCTTTCAAAGAAACAGTTGTTACTTCTACACCTACCACTACTGATGTTCACTTACCTAATGGCATTCCAGTTCCTGCTTTATCCAACCTTCAAAGTCGCCCAACACTCCCTATGGTTGCAGCTCTATAGGTTGTCGTGAATTTACAACATAATTTAGTCAAGATACAAGTGAATGCCACGCCATAACACTAAGGATCAAGACTCAAAATCAATGATTCACCTAAAAATGCTTGCTAGAATGTTACTCATAAGGAGACATTGGCCAATCAGAAGTAGAGCACGGAAAAGTTCTCTATTTTCAATCAAGAAGAGCAATACCTTAGCAATATTTCTCTTCTTATGAGTTTATCAATGTTATCATATTCGTTGATGATATAAGTGGTGGAATTATTATAAAAGAAAAATCAAGATAGAAGAAAATGCACATGATCATGTGGCATATAGAGTATGCAGTGGATAGAAGTAGTCAGAAGAAGATATTCTATACATGTATCTTTTTTCCATGCATATTGTAAAACAGGGGCCAAGTTAATGTCCTCCCTATGTGTACTCATTGTTCAAATATAGATAAAAGTATCATTGTTGACATTATAAGCACAACTTGATCTTGATTAACATCATCTTTTTTCTTTTTGAAAACCCCTCTATATTGGCTAGCGAATGACTGGATACATAATGTCTCTTACTACATATGTATGTGTAGTACATGGTGTCTTTCACTACACACTAGCTATGATTACATGTGTAGTAAGTGCTAATTTTTGCTATACATGAACTATATATACAAATTGTAACCAATGTCATCTCTCCCTACATATCATAGCTACAAATTGAATTGTAGTCATATATTTAGCTACAATGGAAACTACATGTTTATGTGTAAGGACATTTTTTACCTACAATTAGGGTTACATATGAATTTGTAGCTAGAGTAATAACTAACTACAACTTTGAAAAATGTAGCCTAAAAAATTAGCTACACGGGTATTAGCTTCATATTCTAAATGTAAGGATAAATGTAGCCAAAACTTTTAGGTAAAAATTTTGGGGATTTCGCTACATTTTTTTGTAGTTAATAAACCATATTTTTCATAGTGAATGAAGGGCGACGATATGATTTGAAACCCTAATAGGTTAATAAGGGGAAACTCTAACCCTAACCAGGGGTAATGGTATGCACTTGAAACCCTAGTCGGTAAGGAAGGGAAACCCTAACCCTAATAATGGGAAGGTTGTATTTCTCTTGTATTGCATGGTGATGATATGTATTTGATATTGATGTTATCATGAAATACTAACAATGCATGTATCATGAGATGATGAGCATATCCAGGTATGGACTATGATCTTCATATGATACAAATCTAGGGCTTTGTGAGCTATGTGAAATACAGGTGCAACAAGTATAATGTATACCTTGGTCTGATGACCTAGAGGTAATAGTTACCTGATAAGTGGTAATGGTGTTTAGTGATGAACTAAGGGTTTGAATACCCAGATCTAGCAATCATGATGATGTAATGCTAAAGAATGAGAATTCCCAGTAATGTGATAAAGGATTGAGATCCTGAGTATTATATGTGTTCCAAAGATCATGAAAGTACTTGATAAATGTGTCACGCCTTTCTTTGTAGTATATGTTATAATTCTTACTTGTAACTTGGTTGATGCTAAAAGATATTGTAATACACCTAATTAATCAAGTGGAATCTTATCGTGTAGATGCCCCGACCATAGATCCATTCGGTGTCAGGATTTGTTGAATGGTGAAACGAGTTTAACTCAGTATACATATTGTTGAATATGTAATCTTCTTTGTATTGGGGTTGCTCAGTGAACTCCCCAAATAAATCGGGAAAGCTCAGTGACCATCGTGATGAAAAATAAATTGGGAAAGCTCAATGACCATCCCGATGAGAAATAAATTGGGTAAGATTTGTGATCATCCTGATGAAAATAAATCAAGAAATCTTTATGATCATCCCAAAGAGAGTGCATGTTGCAATTGTAACTCTATAGCAAAGATACCAATATACCTTGGTAAGCTAGTTGTACTTTGACATGTGGTCACTTCCAGTAATCTCATACTAACCAAGATGGGTGAGGTCTTGGAAGTCGGCTCTTTCATTGACCTTGTATGGTACCGATTCTTTATGTAGCCATGGTCAGTTGGAGCATGAGAGGTATACCTCATCTCCTCTAGGAATAAGTGTGATTTTGAATGCAAAATAAGAGGATAATGTGATACATTATTATTGAATTTTGGTGGCATTGCTAAAAAGGAAGTATTTCCTACTTAAAGAATTTATAATTTTGAGGCCAATGAATTAAAAGCCAAGAATAAAGAGAATAATGGAAAGGATTTTCGAATTCCTGAATATCCAAATAATAGATAATATTAAAAGGATAAGGATGAGAGAGAAGAATTTCTTCTCCATGAAGGAATTTTATTCCTATTGGGAATAGAACTAGTTGACCCATAGATGGTCGACTTAGGGCGTGGATACTCACCCTATATAAAGGGGTAAAGCCCTAGTTTGAGTCCGAGAGAGAGAGAGATCCCACGCTCTCCTCCTTGTTATTTCCGTGGAAAACCTAACCGAGAGTAGGGATCTAACCCTGGAGAAACACATGTGTGTTTTTTGGTCTTGCTTGAGGCGGGAAACCTCAACGACCACCCAGGACTGCCTGGATACCGCCCCATTGACCCCGGCTTCACGCAGCTGCAACTACATGGCTGCAACGGTGGCCATGCTTGGAAGGTCGAGTGCTCATGCACTAGCCAGCTAAACCATGACCTGGACAGTGCCCTAGGTGCGACTAAGGGCAGGGAAGCTTGGACAGACATCGGTGGTGGTCCGTGGGCCCTAGGAAGGAGGTGGCACGCTCGCATAGCCCTACACTCAGCAGCTAGGGCGGCAGCCATCGGGCTGCTGAAGGTTAAAGAAGGGAGAGGCACACTAGACAGTTCTGCCCTCCGTGATCTAAGGAAGCCAATCACTTAGCCAAGGGCATTTCGGACTTTTCAAAATGTTTCAAACATAGCCAAGCAACGTTGCATGGGACAAAGTGATGTGGCACCCTTCGATTGGCCCAGAGTAAGTGAATTTTGCTAAATTCATAACTATTTAACGGTAGCTCGGATAGATGCACATTATACATGAATTTTGATTAGGAGAACTCAAGGACTGCAATAAAAATATATTTGAAGCCTAATTTTGATTGCAATTTGAAAAGTAATGCAAGTTATTAACTTTAATGTGATAATGATTAAGAAACCCTATTGTGATATGATTAATGTGATTAGTAGGGTTTAATGGATGATTAAAGTTGATATTAGCCTGTTAATGATAAAAAGGAACATTAGGAACAAAAAGGACGAACTTTGCATATAATTAGTTAATTTTGAGTTTCATGTGCATGAATATACTTTAATGAGCCCTAAAACCCTAATGTTGGCAAATGCAACTCTTAATGGCTTTAATTATTCAAAATCATGAATAAAGTTAAGATATGATTATTCCAAGCTATTTTAAACATGAAAGTTCCTAATTATGGTTAAATACCCTTAATGAGGAAATTAGGGTTTCCAAGTGGATAAAAGGTAGAATTAATGATAAATAACGTTCATATGAGTATTAGAGCATAATGAACTACGAATTGACGATAAACAAACATAATGACTTTGTCGTAGATTGAAAAGGATAAAAATGGTAGCTTTAATGTAAAATAAGCTTAATGGACCTAATTGATGGTTATTTGTGCATTAATCTGGAATTAAGATTATGTGTTTCGTGAAAGATAGATGAGAAAATTAGAGTTTAAAAAGAGTAAAGGGAAGTAAAAACCTAATTGCAAAGTAAACCCTAAAAAGAGGAAGAAACCCTAAAAAGGAATAGAAACCATAAGTAGCAAGATGGTTTGGATAGATTTTGATAAAGAGAAATTGAATCTAATTTCAGGACTGAATTGTGTGCTTGCTTAATTCTGGATTACTTGCTTGTTTGGATTATTCCTACACCTGAGTCTGCTTAACAGGTATGTGGTAATGCCTATGAATATCTCGAATTAGTTTCCTGAGGATTTTCGAGGTTTTATCGATGACATGAGTTAAACTGTTGGTTGCATTTAATTCTTGCAAATTATAATGTGGATATGACTATCACCTAAGATATGTGCCTACTTGTGGGCTCTGATCTCCAAACCATGATATAAACACGATTTAAACGTAGCGGAAGCGATTCGATTAGCAGCGGAATACCAAAAATCAGCGGAAATTAAAACTTTTTGAGATAAAGCATTGAAACCATAAAACTTCCTTCATAAAAGGAGATAAACTGTTTACATCTCAGATAATTACTTCTTGAGTAATTATATACAACATGATACAAAATCTCAAGAACTCATAACCAAAATCTCAGACCAAAAGACTCCAAGACCTGAGAGTACAGAGGACACATAGGACTGACTCTAACTACACCACATGGCAGGCTAAATCTCCACCTGAGATTTTACTGTTGCCCCTGGTGCTGCTGCTGCTGGGACTGGTCACCTGTAGACCTGTTCCTCTGTCCTCGACGTCCACCTAAAAAGTTGAAGTCTACGGGGTGATATAATTTTACATAATTGTCCCAGCGAGAGTTATAACTCTCCGCCAGAAGCTTTATTATAACACCTCAAAGAATAACTTAAACAGTAAAAGCTTCACAGTATTCAACATCAGATATAATAGTAAGCATGAGTTCAACAGTTATGAAATATGAAGACATTTGCACTATACAGTGTAACATAAATCAATCAACTCGTAGTTATCTCTAACAGGTGTGCTACGTTGTGGATTATGTTTTTGAAACATTACTTTTATGCCCTGTGGAGATGAGGTTTACCACTCATCCTCCAACCAATCACTGCTAAGTGCCTTGGCATCATACTAGGTCATCGAAAGAGCCGGATTCTCATGACCTTCACCTTCCTCAGTCAGTAAGAGGATTACTTGTAGGACATCTCGTGCCTCTACTATAATAGCTTACCAGGGTAATCTGGTCCTTCGCTATTTTAGAGTTACAGTGGCGTTCTGTACTCTCTTCGTCATCAGGAGATTTCATGTTTATCTTCCACTGATACGGATATCTGTGCTTTCTTCGTCATCAGGAGGTTTCATGTTTACCATCCACTGATACGGTATAGGATTGTAGTGAAGGATTGATGGATTACACATCTACATCAAACACCTACACTAGGATGTAAGGTTCTACACATCCATATACCCCACATACTCAAAAATATGTGATCCAGGAGTTCCCTTAGGAAAACCTGTTTCACCATCATTTGATCTCTAACAATGATGGATCTATGATCAGGGCTCTACATTACACTTGATTAGTTAGGTACATTCAGTATTCTTTTAACATCATACATTATTCTTCAAACAATAACATTAGCATAACAGTTATGAAATGAGAATACTAAATGTAACAAGCCTAGCTCTCATCAATCATCATATCTCAATACATTCATCACAAGTCATCTCTAAAGCATGACCTTGATGGTAATTATGGCTCTCACAGCCCATTTTAATCCATAAGTTGCCATTGACAATGCATCAGGATATATCACTATTCATAAAGCTAAAGCATGCTTTCAATGAATATAGTTTCATAATCCATACCTGGATATGATCATCATCTCATGACAACCTGCATGGTTAATTCAACTGATAACAGTAAACAATTCATTCTAGAAGTTACACTTTCAAACTTTTAGAAGAGTCAAGTTCCCCAATATTCATCAATCAGGGTTTACTATTCACAATACATGTCCTCACCCTAGAATTAGGGTTTACTATTCACCTCATGGCGAATTGAACTCATATCATCATCATGTATGAGAAACATCATCATTAAAGCTCCTAGATAAGATTAAAATTCACTAAACATCATAATTAGGGTTTCCATGATCTCACATAGGTGGATCATACCCTAATCATGCACATTCATGTGTATTGAAGGTACTTTACTTAAGTTTCCACTATAAAAGGGGTACTTTCTCTCTTTTATGATACTTCCTCTCTCCTCTTACTAGTAGATGGTGATAACACCACTCTAGATCAGGTTGGGTTAAGTCCTCATTGACTAGCATAAGCCAAAACATCATTAACATGTGATTAGGGTTTTATTAGAAAAAGGTATTACTCAATTAAACCCCTCAAGGGTATTTTGGTAATTTACCTCATGATCACCATCATGGGTCAATTCATTAATCACTTAGTCCCTTAATGTTCTAAGCTACCATTAGGGTTTAGATTAGATCACCATTGAACCAATTACAACTTCAAGTGATTATGTATAAATAACCTTGAAAACCTCCAAACGGTTTCAACCTTCAACTACCAAACGGTTTGAAATTGTTTGGGTGCATTGACCATTTTCTAGGTTTGACTCCAAGACCGCATGACCTCAAGGTCGTTTTCCCAAACCGTTTGGGTGCGTTGACCGTTTGGAAAGGTTGACTTTCCAAACCGTTTGAGCTTATGCGGTTTGAAACCGTTTGATCAACTTGTCTTGAGATCGATTGGTCCAAACGACCTTGAGATCGTTTGAGCCCAAACGGTCTTGAGACCGTTTGGCCTTAAACGGTCTTGAGACCGTTTGGACCTCCAACATGGTTCGAAAGTTGCAAAAGTTTATGATTAAGTATGTTGAAGCCCTCAATTGGCCAAAGCCATGTTAACCACTTATAAATTGAGTCAATTAGGATGAGCCTCAATCAATTGGACACCAAATTAACCCTCAATTGAAAGCCAATTAGGGTTAAGTCCATCTCAATTAGAGTTTCAAATCGGATGGTCATCAATATTCAACAATGTGAATCAATTCAAGGTTGAACCTATCAATTGACCTCCAATTGGGCCAAACTTGACCCAAACGGTCTTGAGATCATTTGGATGACCTCCAAACGGTCTTGAGACCGTTTGCCCAAGAATTCATCAAAATCTAAGTTGATTTGATAGGGGTTGAACCTTAATTAAGTCACAAATCAGCAATTTGATTATTTCAATAACCCACTATAATTGGGCCCTCAATTGATCAAATTACCTTAACCCTAGACCTCCAAACGGTCTTGGGTTGACACCAAACGGTCTTGAGACCGTTTGGATGAGTTCCAAATGGTCTTGAGACCGTTTGCCCATCCATCCTTTGGACTCTAGTGAAAATTCATCAAGGTTTGATCTATTGAGTTAATCATCACATCAATACTTAATTGCAATATGATTTGGTACCTTTGGACCTTCAATTGGTCAACTATACTTGACCCCAGACCTCTAAACGGTCTTGGGTTATCCCCAAACGGTCTTGAGACCGTTTGGATGATTCCCCAAACGGTCTTGAGACCGTTTGGGCTAATCAACCCAAAATCACTAATTAACTCATTGGAATTTCAGCACTGATTTCAATTAGGATTTGCCCTATTAATCAACCTTCAACTCATAACTCGTTTGGAATTAATCCATCAAATTTGGTGAGTCATTAATCAACATCATTATGAACAGTAATCCCAAACGGTCAATGCTTGGTCAACCATCTTAAACGGTCTTGAGACCGTTTTCCCAAAAAGGGCAAATTAAATAGATTGAAAATCAGAACTTAATTCAATTGGATTTGCTAATTGATTTGCTTATATCTCACGATTCCTTTGGAGTTAACCCCTCAATTTTTGTGGGTGATCATCCTACATAATTAGGAACAGGATTCTTATACGGTCGTTGCTTGGTCAACTGGACCAAATGGTCTTGAAGACCGTTTGCCTCCATGCGACCCTGAAACCGTTTGCCCACCAAACGGTTGTGCAAACCGCATGGGCAATTGGTTAGGACCGTTTAGTAAAGTGGAAATCTGTAGATAAGCATAGGAACTAACGCCCTTATCTTCTACCTCAAGAACAGTAGCAGTTCTTCACGATTTTGCTTGCAAGGATGCAAGGGGAGATAGGGAAGAAGAAGAACTAGCAACTATATGCATAGAAAAAGATGTATAATCAAAGCATAAGGTTTAGAGTTATAAAACCCACCTAAAGGTTGTCCCTTGAGCTCCAAGCTTCCAAGCTTCAGGCCTTTAATGGCGTCTTTGAGCTCCAAAGGTCGGCCAAGGTGAATTCTCCAAGGAAAAGTTGGAAAGGAATGGCTAGAAAGATAAAGCTAGGTGAGCTAGCCATGAATTCAACCTTGAAATCGAGTTTCCTCCATGAACTCAAGCAAAAGGGATGATCCAAACTTACCTTGAACTCCCTGGTCGTTCTCCTATGCTCCAGAGATCTGCCTTAGTTGGTTTGAGCAAGGGGGATAAGTGAGGGAATGAAAGAAACGTTCCTTTGCTTGCAAAGGAAGTGATATATACATATTTTGGGTGAAATTTCTCCATAAAGCTTCGACTTTATCCCATTTCTCATCTAAGTCCTTCCTTTATTCTTTGCTCATCCCTACCCCTTATTTCTAAAGACAAACTCCTTCTAAGGTCAAGAATTGAAGGCAAAGAGGATCAACCCATCACTAAAGCATACACATAAAAGGGCTATTATACATACACCTTGATTATTCAATCACAAAGGTGTTCTTTATTATATGATTATTCAAATGAAGTGCCCTATTCATCATTTCTACTCTAAATGATGACAAAAGTTATAAAAGATATTTTAGATGATGTATTTTACAAGTTGCACCCCTCAAATTGGGTAAATTGCACTCTACACCAATTTAGGGTTTTCAAGTACAGGGGTTGCTTCCACAGCTGCACCTTGGTGCTCAAGCTTGGGAAATCCCTCAAACTTCATCATAAACATCCTCATGATGTCTCAACATCAGAGGAACATCTCAACATGTGTAATTTACAAGTTAATCCCTTAACTGGGTAATTTGCACATAGATCCCTGTATTACAAAACAATGCTACAACTTTATATATAAAGGAGCAAAATTGAAATATATGTTTCTGAGGGACTTAATTACATGCCCAAAGTTAATCACAAGGATTTAATTACGTATTTACGCAAAACACCTAGGGTTAGTTCATAACCCAGGTCAGGGATGTTACAAATTATCCACCCCTTACAAGGATTTCGTCCCCGAAATCGATAAAATGTATTAAGAGAAAAGGGCAGGGTATTTTCTTCTCATCTCATCCTCTAGTTCCCAAGTGGCTTCTTCAACACCACGGTGGTTCCAGAGGACTTTCACAAGGCTTAAATCTTTCTTCTTTAACTTTTTAATTCTGTTATCAAGGACTGACACTGGTCCTTCCTCATAAGATATATCATCATTCAATTCTACCTCCATAGGTTGTAGAATTGACTCAGTGTCTGGGTGACATTTCTTTAGCATAGAAATGTGAAACACAGGATGTAACCTCTGTAACTCTGGTGGCAGCTCTAGTTTATAGGCTACTTTTCCAATCCGTTCAATGATTGGATAAGGCCCCATAAATCTAGGAGCTAACTTCCCTTTCTTTCCAAAACGAAGGACTCCTTTCCAAGGCGAGAACTTGAGATACACTTTGTCTCCAACCTCGAACTCTAAGGGTCTACGACGCTTGTCAGCATAAGATTTCTGCCTATCTTGTGCAGTCTTAATCTGCTGTTGTATTACCTTAATCTTTTCTGTAGTTTGGTGCACAAGATCAGGTCCTAACCACTGATGCTCACCAGTCTCATACCAACACAAGGGTGATCTACAACGTCTACCATACAAGGCTTCATAAGGTGCCATATCAATACTATGCTGATAGCTATTGTTATAGGAAAACTCTATCAAGTTTAGGTGTAGATCCCAACTTCCGGTAAATTGGAGAACACATGTTCTCAACAGGTCTTCCAAGGTCTGTATGGTCCTTTCCGACTGTCCATCAGTCTGTGGATGAAAGGCCATACTAAACCTTAACTGGGTTCCTAAAGCATTATGAAGTCATTCCCAAAAATGACTTGTAAACTGGGGACCTCTGTCAGAAACTATAGTGACAGGAACTCCGTGCAAACGCACTATCTCTTGAACATACAACTGTGATAACCTTTCAGCAGAATAGGTTGTTTTGACAGGTAAGAAATGTGCTGTCTTAGTCAACCTATCTACAACTACCCAAATGGAATCATGTCCTTTGCTTGTCCTGAGTAGGCCAACAACAAAGTCCATGGTAACATAGTCCCACTTCCACTGTGGTATGGGTAAAGGTTGCATTGTTCCTGCAGGCTTCTGGTGTTCAGCTTTAACTTGCTGACACACATGATACCTCAGAACAAACTTTGCAATATCCTTCTTCATTCCAGGCCACCAATACATATCTTTCAAGTTTCGATACATCTTGGTGCTCCCTGGATGCATGGCATACATCGAAGAATGAGCTTCTTCCAGGACTAACTTCCTCAAGTTGTCCACATCCGACACTATCATCCTCCCATGATAACAGGCTATTTGATCATCTGAGTCATGGAAACCATCTCGTTTCTCACTACCATACTCCGATCTAATCTGCTGAACTACAGTATCACCTTGCTGTGCTTCCTTAATCTGCTCTCTAAGGGTAGGTTTAATGTGCATCTCAGCTAACAACCCAGCTAACAATGACACCTTCAACTGCACATTGTCTTGTCTCAAAGAGATAAACATATCCCTTCTAGAGCATACTAAAGAGTTTAGTTGTACCCTTTCTATGGTTGATGTTGCTGATTTCCTACTCAAGGCATCAGCAACCACATTAGCCTTCCCCGGATGGTAATCAATTGTACAATCGTAGTCCTTGATTAATTCCATCCAGCGGCGTTGTCTCATATTGAGCTCATGCTGAGAGAAGATGTACTTAAGGTTCTTATGGTAAGTGAAAATCTGAAACGTCTCTCCATAAAGATAATGTCTCCAGATCTTCAGGGCATGAAATACAGCAGCTAACTCCAGATCATGTGTCGGATAATTCTCTTCGTGTTTCTTAAGCTGTCGAGAAGCAAAAGAAATTACTTGTTTATCCTGCATCAACACACACCCTAGTCCATTCTTAGAAGCATAACAGAAAACTATATATCCTTTGCCTTGCTTAGGTAGCACAAGTATAGGTGCACTTGTCAACTTCTCCTTCAACAGTTGGAAAGATTGCTGACACTTATCACTCCAAACAAAAGGAACATATTTTCGGGTCAACTTAGTCAAGGGTAAGGCTATGGAACTGAAATTCTTAATGAACCTTCGATAATAGCCTGCTAACCCCAAGAAGCTTCGAATCTCCGTCGGCGTCTTCAGTTGTTCCCACTGTAGAACAGATTCTACCTTTGTAGGGTCAACATGAATTCCCGAGGCAGATATCACATGTCCAAGAAAAGATACCTCTGGCAGCCAGAACTCACACTTGCTAAACTTAGCATACAGCTTATGTTCTCTTAGCAAGGTCAAAGCTTGGTGAAGATGCTGCTCATGCTGCTGAGCATCCTTACAATAGATCAGAATGTCATCTATGAAGACGACAACACACTGATCAATGAAGGGTCGAAAAACTCTATTCATGAGTTCCATGAATGCAGCTGGTGCATTGGTTAGTCCAAACGACATAACCGTGAACTCATAGTGACCATATCTTGTCCTAAAGGCAGACTTGGATATGTCACTATCCTTAATACGGAGTTGATGATATCCAGACCTCAGGTCTATCTTTGAGAAGACGGTTGCACCACGCAACTGGTCAAAGAGATCATCAATCCTTGGCAGAGGGTACTTATTCTTTATCGTTACTTTATTGAGTTGTCTATAATCAATGCACAACCGCATTGACCCATCTTTCTTTCTAACAAACAAAACCGGAGCACCCCATGGTGAAGTGCTTGGTCGGATAAAACCTTTCTCAAGTAACTCTTGAAGCTGTTTCTTGAGTTCTGCCATCTCAGCAGGCGCCATCCTATACGGTGTCTGGGCTATAGGTTTCGTGTCTGGGATCAAATTGATCTCAAAATCAATTTCCCGAGGCGGTGGTATACCTGGAAGTTCATCAGGAAACACATCCTCGAATTCCCTGACTACGGGAACTTCAGCAGGATTGGAACTTTCCTTGGTAACATCTACCACATGGGCCAAGAATGCATAACATCCTTGCCTCAACAACTTATCACCAACCATAGCTGATACAAGACAGGTGGGCAGAATATTTCTTTCACCTTAAAAGATCCATGTGTTGCCTTCATCAGCAAACACAGCCAACTTGGATTCACAATCCAAGACAACTCTATACCTTTCTAAGGTATCCATCCCGAGGATTATATCAAATCCTTGCATATCAAGTGGTATAATGTCCACTTGAATGTGATGATCAGAAAAGAAGAGGATGCAGGGAGAACATACCTCCTGCAAAATGGCAGACCCACTCAACAGAGTCTCCAACAACAAACTATCTGCCTTATGACTAACCGTCATATTGCAGTTACGAATCACTCTCCGAGTGATAAAAGAGTGCGTAGCACCCGGGTCAATCAGAACACATACAACACAGGATGTAGACATATCAGAATATAAAAGTTCCATCTGACCTGCCACTACCCGTGGATTGACCACTGCATCAGGTGGGTTCATAGCATAGAACCTTGCTGTCGCCTGGTGTTGAGGTGGTGCTGATGATCCAGCTTGAGACGCTTGTCCACGTCCTCGAGCTGCTCCTTGAGATTGCCTTCTCTGAGATCCCTGTTGACTCTGCCTCTGAGGTTGTGTCACACTAACAGGCCTAGATCGGCAGTCCTTCATCAAGTGTCCCACCTTCCCACAGTTGTAGCAACTTCTTTCCAGTTGTTGTGGTCTTGGTGGTCCAGTAACTGACATTGATGCAGAACTGTGAGTCTCTTGTTGAGGTAGGCTTCGTCCCCAGCCTCTACTTGGTGACCACTGAGTTTGGGAGCTTGATCTGGGTGGTG
Organism: Alisma plantago-aquatica; assembly: GCA_963693085.1. Classification (NCBI taxonomy): domain Eukaryota; kingdom Viridiplantae; phylum Streptophyta; class Magnoliopsida; order Alismatales; family Alismataceae; genus Alisma; species Alisma plantago-aquatica. The sequence continues at coordinate 875,542,842 of OY856412.1, read as the reverse complement.
GAGGGTTAGGTACAGAGAATCTCAGTTTCTTGAAATCCCTAGATGAAGAACCTTGGAACTGTGGATATCTTTTCTGGGTTTGCCTCTTCTCAACCACAGATCTCTCTATCCTTCAGACTGACTCAACGAAGGTAGAGAATCTCTCTCGGTTTTCTAAGGTAGACACAGGGGTTGATATATCAGCATTCAAACCCTTCTCGAATCTCCTGATTCTTTCCTCTTCTGTGGCAGCCATGTGCGGACAGAACCGCAACAACTCCATGAACTTAGCTTCATACTCGCTAATGTTCATCATGCCCTGCCTCAATCTCTCAAACTGAGAGATCTTCTCGTCTAGGAAGGTCTTTGGAAAATATCTATTGATAAATTCCCGACGAAACTCTTCCCACGAGGACTCTATCCCAGGTCTCTTCTGCTCTTCCATGTTCCACCAGTGACCAGCACTGCCTTTGAGAAGATAAACAACATGTCTAACCTTCTCAGCCTCCGGGATATTAAGAATCCTGAAAGCCTTCTCCAACTCTGTTAACCACAGATCAGCATCTGCGGGGTCGGCAGTCCCAAAGTACTCGGTAGCTCCGACACGATGAAGTCGCTCGAACGTCTTACCGATACCTTGTCCTTCAGGCTGGGCAGGTGCCCGAGGTGCAGACATGGGCATCCTGTCGGTGATGTGTGTCATGGCAGTCATAAACTGTCCGAACACAGTTTGAACAGTTGGGTTACCCATATCAGCTGGGTCAAACTGGGGTGGTTCAGGTGCATGCTGTTCTATTTCTGGAACCCTTGCACCGCCTCGAGGTGCACTAGCACTACTCTCTGCCACGTACTCATAATGTGGCTCTGCCATCCTTATGTATCTTCTTCTCCTGAGGAGCAGAAGATTCTATTAGATAAGGAAGAGATACTAAGGATAGACTCGACATCCTAAGTCCTATGCCTCTGTAGACTCAGCGAACCTGGCTCTGATACCACTTAATTGTGGGCACTGATCTCCAAACCAAGATATAAACACGATTTAAACATAGCAGAAGCGATTCGATTAGCAGCGAAATACCAAAAATCAGCAGAAATTAAAACTTTTTGAGATAAAGCATTGAAACCATAAAACTTCCTTCATAAAAGGAGATAAACTGTTTACATCTCAGATAATTACTTCTTGAGTAATTATATACAACATGATACAAAATCTCAAGAACTCATAACCAAAATCTCAGACCAAAAGACTCCAAGACCTGAGAGTACAGAGGACACATAGGACTGACTCTAACTACACCACATGGCAGGCTAAATCTCCACCTGAGATTTTACTGTTGCCCCTGGTGCTGCTGCTGCTGGGACTGGTCACCTGTAGACCTGTTCCTCCGTCCTCGACGTCCACCTAAAAAGTTGAAGTCTACGGGGTGAGACAATTTTACATAATTGTCCCAGTGAGAGTTATAACTCTCCGCCAGAAGCTTTATTATAGCACCTCAAAGAATAACTTAAACAGTAAAAGCTTCACAGTATTCAACATCAGATATAATAGTAAGCATGAGTTCAACAGTTATGAAATATGAAGACATTTGCACTATACAGTGTAACATAAATCAATCAACTCGTAGTTATCTCTAACAGGTGTGCTACGCTGTGGATTATGTTTTTCAAACATTACTTTTATGCCCTGTGGAGATGAGGTTTACCACTCATCCTCCAACCAATCACTGCTAAGTGCCTTGGCATCATACTAGGTCATCAAAAGAGTCGGATTCTCATGACCTCCACCTTCCTCAGTCAGTAAGAGGATTACTTGTAGGACATCTCGTGCCTCTACTATAATAGCTTACCAGGGTAATCTGTTTCTTCGCTATTTTAGAGTTACAGTGGCGTTATGTACTCTCTTCATCATCAGGAGATTTCATGTTTATCTTCCACTGATACGGATATATGTGCTTTCTTCATCATCAGGAGTTTTCATGTTTACCATCCACTGATACGGTATAGGATTGTAGTGAAGGATTGATGGATTACACATCTACATCAAACACCTACACTAGGATGTAAGGTTCTACACATCCATATACCCCACATACTCAAAAATATGTGATCCAGGAGTTCCCTTAGGAAAACCTGTTTTACCATCATTTGATCTCTGACAATGATGGATCTATGATCAGGGCTCTACATTACACTTGATTAGTTAGGTACATTCAGTATTCTTTTAACATCATACATTGTTCTTCAAACAATAACATTAGCATAACAACTATGAAATGAGAATACTAAATGTAACAAGCCTAACTCTCATCAATCATTATATCTCAATACATTCATCACAAGTCATCTCTAAAGCATGACCTTGATGGTAATTATGGCTCTCACAGCCCATTTTAATCCATAAGTTGCCATTGACAATGCATCAGGATATATCACTATTCATAAAGCTAAAGCATGCTTTCAATGAATATAGTTTCATAATCCATACCTGGATATGATCATCATCTCATGACAACCTGCATGGTTAATTCAACTGATAACAGTAAACAATTCATTCTAGAAGTTACACTTTCAAACTTTTAGAAGAGTCAAGTTCCCCAATATTCATCAATCAGGGTTTACTATTCACAATACATGTCCTCACCCTAGAATTAGGGTTTACTATTCACCTCATGGCGAATTGAACTCATATCATCATCATGTATGAGAAACATCATCATTAAAGCTCCTAGATAAGATTAAAATTCACTAAACATCATAATTAGGGTTTCCATGATCTCACATAGGTGGATCATACCCTAATCATGCACATTCATGTGTATTGAAGGTACTTTACTTAAGTTTCCACTATAAAAGGGGTACTTTCTCTCTTTTATGATACTTCCTCTCTCCTCTTACTAGTAGATGGTGATAACACCACTCTAGATCAGGTTGGGTTAAGTCCTCATTGACTAGCATAAGCCAAAACATCATTAACATGTGATTAGGGTTTTATTAGAAAAAGGTATTACTCAATTAAACCCCTCAAGGGTATTTTGGTAATTTACCTCATGATCACCATCATGGGTCAATTCATTAATCACTTAGTCCCTTAATGTTCTAAGCTACCATTAGGGTTTAGATTAGATCACCATTGAACCAATTACAACTTCAAGTGATTATGTATAAATAACCTTGAAAACCTCCAAACGGTTTCAACCTTCAACCACCAAACGGTTTGAAACCGTTTGGGTGCGTTGACCGTTTTCTAGGTTTGACTCCAAGACCACATGACCTCAAGGTCGTTTGCCCAAACTGTTTGGGTGCATTGACCGTTTGGAAAGGTTGACTTTCCAAACCGTTTGAGCTTATGCGGTTTGAAACCGTTTGATCAACTTGTCTTGAGATCGATTGGTCCAAACGACCTTGAGATCATTTGAGCCCAAACGGTCTTGAGACCGTTTGGCCTTAAACGGTCTTGAGACCGTTTGGTCCAAATGGGCTCAAACCGTTTGGACCTCCAACATGGTTCAAAAGTTGCAAAAGTTTATGATTAAGTATGTTGAAGCCCTCAATTGGCCAAAGCCATGTTAACCACTTATAAATTGAGTCAATTAGGATGAGCCTCAATCAATTGGACACCAAATTCACCCTCAATTGAAAGCCAATTAGGGTTAAGTCCATCTCAATTAGAGTTTCAAATCGGATGGTCATCAATATTCAACAATGTGAATCAATTCAAGGTTGAACCTATCAATTGACCTCCAATTGGGCCCAAACTTGGCCCAAAAGGTCTTGAGATCGTTTGGATGACCTCCAAACGGTCTTGAGACCGTTTGCCCAAGAATTCATCAAAATCTAAGTTGATTTGATAGGGGTTGAACCTTAATTAAGTCACAAATCAGCAATTTGATTATTTCAATAACCCACTATAATTGGGCCCTCAATTGATCAAATTACCTTAATCCTAGACCTCCAAACGGTCTTGGGTTGACACCAAACGGTCTTGAGACTGTTTGGATGAGTTCCAAACGGTCTTGAGACCGTTTGCCCATCCATCCTTTGGACTCTAGTGAAAATTCATCAAGGTTTGATCTATTGAGTTAATCATCACATCAATACTTAATTGCAATATGATTTGGTACCTTTGGACCTTCAATTGGTCAACTATACTTGACCCCAGACCTCTAAACGGTCTTGGGTGATCCCCAAACGGTCTTGAGACCGTTTGGATGATTCCCCAAACGGTCTTGAGACCGTTTGGGCTAATCAACCCAAAATCACTAATTAACTCATTGGAATTTCAGCACTGATTTCAATTAGGATTTGCCCTATTAATCAACCTTCAACTCATAACTCGTTTGGAATTAATCCATCAAATTTGGTGAGTCATTAATCAACATCATTATGAACAGTAATCCCAAACGGTCAATGCTTGGTCAACCATCTTAAATGGTCTTGAGACCGTTTTCCCAAAAAGGGCAAATTAAATAGATTGAAAATCAGAACTTAATTCAATTGGATTTGCTAATTGATTTGCTTATATCTCACGATTCCTTTGGAGTTAACCACTAAATTTTTGTGGGTGATCAGACTACATAATTAGGAACAGGATTCTTATACGGTCGTTTCTTGTTCAACTGGACCAAATGGTCTTGAAGACCGTTTGCCTCCATGCGACCCTGAAACCATTTGCCCACCAAACGGTTGTGCAAACCGCATGGGCAATTGGTTAGGACCGTTTAGTAAAGTGGAAATCTGTAGATAAGCATAGGAATTAACGCCCTTATCTTCTACCTCAAGAACAGTAGCAGTTCTTCACGATTTTGCTTGCAAGGATGCAAGGGGAGATAGGGAAGAAGAAGAACTAGCAACTATATGCATAGAAAAAGATGTATAATCAAAGCATAAGGTTTAGAGTTATATAACCCGCCTAAAGGTTGTCCCTTGAGCTCCAAGCTTCCAAGCTTCAGGCCTTTAATGGTGTCTTTGAGCTCCATAGGTCGGCCAAGGTGAATTCTCCAAGGAAAAGTTGGAAAGGAATGGCTAAAAAGATAAAGCTAGGTGAGCTAGCCATGAATTCAACCTTGAAATCGAGTTTCCTCCATGAACTCAAGCAAAAGGGATGATCCAAACTTACCTTGAACTCCCTGGTCGTTCTCCTATGCTCTATAGCTCTGCCTTAGTCAGTTTGATCAAGGGGGATAAGTGAGGGAATGAAAGAAATGTTCCTTTGCTTGCAAAGGAAGTGATATATATATATTTTGGGTGAAATTTCTCCACAAAGCTTCTACTTTATCCAATTTCTCATCTAAGTCCTTCCTTTCTTCTTTGCTCGTCCCTACCCCTTATTTCTAAAGAAAAACTCCTTCTAAGGTCAAGAATTGAAGGCAAAGAGGATCAACCCATCACTAAAGCATACACATAAAAGGGCTATTATACATACACCTTGATTATTCAATCACAAAGGTGTTCTTTATTATATGATTATTCAAATGAAGTGCCCTCTTCATCATTTCTACTCTAAATGATGAAAAAAGTTATAAAAGATATTTTAGATGATGTATTTTACAAGTTGCACCCCTCAAATTGGGTAAATTGCACTCTACACCAATTTAGGGTTTTCAAGTACAGGGGTTGCTTCCACAGCTGCACCTTGGTGCTCAAGCTTGGGAAATCCCTCAAACTTCATCATAAACATCCTCATGATGTCTCAACATCAGAGGAACATCTCAACATGTGCAATTTGCAAATTAATCCCTTAACTGGGTAATTTGCACATAGATCCCTATATTACAAAACAATGCTACAACTTTATATATAAAGGAGCAAAATTGAAATATATGTTTCTGAGGGACTTAATTACATGCCCAAAGTTAATCACAAGGATTTAATTACTTATTTAGGCAAAACACCTAGGGTTAGTTCATAACCCAGGTCAGGGATGTTACAAATTATCCACCCCTTACAAGGATTTCGTCCCCAAAATCGATAAAACGTATTAAGAGAAAAGGGCAGGGTATTTTCTTCTCATCTCATCCTCTAGTTCCCAAGTGGCTTCTTCAACACCACGGTGGTTCCAGAGGACTTTCACAAGGCTTAAATCTTTCTTCTTTAACTTTTTAATTATGTTATCAAGGATTGACACTGGTCCTTCCTCATAAGATATATCATCATTCAATTCTACTTCCATAGGTTGTAGAATTGACTCAGTGTCTGGGTGACATTTCTTTAGCATAGAAATGTGAAACACATGATGTAACCTATGTAACTCTGGTGGCAGCTCTAGTTTATTTTATACCAGTTTTCAGTTTAGTTGGTAAAATTTATTAATTGTTATTAATTATTTGTCGAACCTTTGATCCGGGTTATTGGATAACGGCTCTGACCTTTCAGTCTCCCTTAAATGGGGGTTACTGGGAGGTGGGGTCGTTACAATAGATGTTATAAATGTTCTTCATATTCCTTATAAATCATATAGATGATCTATAGCTCTGTTATGGATAGTTGAACTATCTTATCAATGCTATTGCTTTGCACTACAATTAAACAATGATTAAACATACTTATTTACGTAAAATATCCTCTTCTCAGTTTTATACTATTTACTTGTGATAATAATAGTGTTGGTAGAGAGTTATATCTCTCGCTGGGACAATTGTCTCACCCTGTGGGTTCTACAATTTTTATATCGATGTGCACGTGGAGGTAGAGATCGTACTATAGAGGAAGGACAACAATAGCAATAGGGACAACAGTAACAACCTAGGTTGAGTGTACTATCTATCGTGTCTTGTAGATAGAAGTCATATGTGTCGTCTCTGTACTCTCAAGTCCTTAGGAGTTAGTATGTAATGATTTTATGAACGATCTGAGATTTTGGATTGTATGCCTCGAGGTTTTATGATTCTTATGTATAAGTTTGGGCAAAGCAACTGTTATATGTTATCCTCGAGATGAGATGGTACAATGTATGTACAATGAGAACCATGATGCATATATAAAGTTTTGGTTCTTACCTTGAGAGTTTCTTGGAACTAAATCTCTTTGCAAAATGGTTTTAATTCTTAGACATTTTTGTTAATCTGCTATTTATGGTGATTCTGCAATTATTACTGGTGATAGCTTGATTTGATGTTGGGCCGTCACATAAATAGAGTCCTTTTGAAACAACAAAGTCACAACATGCTATATCTTCTTAGTGTTCATTAGCATTGGGAACAACATCTTCTTCATTTTTTATATTGAGATTAGAAGCTCGTTGTCTTTGGTAGAATTTCTTTCAACAAATACAACAAATAAGTGAAGATTTTGTCCGCTCCATCTATTGTTAGCCTTCAGAGTATATGTGTCACGCCCGCATCCCACGATTTCCACTAATCATGAGATGTGGGCATGAGTTTGTGTATATACTTAAGACAAACTTCACTCCCACCTTTTTCTTCTTTTTCAAACTCTTTGTTTTCTCGCATTGAATCACATAAACAAACTTTACAAGAGAATTAAACCTTGATCACTCTAACATGATCTCAACATTAATGATACACATCCATACATTCATTCTATTTCTCACATCTACATGTTCATACGACATGTTAATCATACACATTCTCTCTTATTAAAGAAACAAACATACAAAACATCATTTACAACTCTCTCACATCTATACAAGGACCTAGAGTGATAGGGACCGACTGAACTTAACTAATCTCATACTTAACTCATGTGATAGATCTACTCTGATGTTTTGACCTTCTTCAAGTCCACGTGGTTATCCCTAAATTGTGAGTAGAGGGGTGAGCCTACTTGCTCAGTGAATGAGTAAAACAATAACACAATCTAAAGCACTGAATTAGACATTTATCTTTCTTAAATAACTAAAATAATAGTAAGATAGAAATTCATATGAAAAGACTAGATATTCAAAAATTTACAAATAGCATTGAAGCCTACATTATTAGAATAAAAAGTATAGAAACATAATCCTCACTATTTTATTTCTGATCTTTCATTAACTTTAACTTGACATGACTACTAAACTCTTTATTTGAACTCAACTAAACTCAATTATCTTTCTCTTTTACTTTGCCCCTGAACTCACTTGGATTGTACCATTCAAGCAAAAGCCACTACTGTGTGACTTATTTTATGTTTATTAAACAAGTATGAAATACAAGAATTTACTATACTGAGCAGATCTGGAACAATACAGTTAAATAATAGGGAATGCCAATATTACATTTAAATAACAACTGTTGTGAAACTGTACTCAAATCTTTCTTAACTCTTCTTACTTATAGGAAACTCTTTAAACTTATATCATCATATTTTAACTTATGCCCTGATCATATGAAGTGTACTCTACATATGAAGACTCGTAGAAAACTACGATCTCACCGTACAAGACTTAGCTGACACCCCGGGATGATAAGCCTGACTACGTCACTGGTCTGCAACATGGTAATGGCACTCTGGCCTCGACACAACTATGGGCCGTAAAACTAGACTCCTCCTCTAACCTAAGCACACAGGTGGAAAATCAAGCCACCTATTGGCTTTTCTGTACTCTAGTGCCACCAGGATCTCTGGTTGATGTTGGACACTACATTATGTAATTTAAGGAGACTTCCACTAGGGCTTCATCCCCCATACCACCTATTAGTACGTTCCGACCCCTGTATACTGGACACTGCCAGGGTTAGGTCATTTCATCCCTAAGGCGTAGACCTCTCATAGGGATTCTACAGTGTTCAGGGCTCATGAGTCTATTATAACTTGATAATATCTTTCTCTTAGACTGATCTCTTTTAACTCTATACTTTACTGACTACTCAGACTATTGAATTGAAATCACTGATGATACTGAATTGAATGTTTAACATATTATTTACCCTTTTCTTAGGGTTTCTCCTTACTCGTGCACATATAGCATTTTTCATGTATTCAAACATATATTATGTCTACTAAACAAGTATTCTCATTCAACATTTCACACACATATGCATGACATCAATAACATCCCAATCTAGGGCATGTCATATCTCTCCACTTGCAATAGCATAATAACTTATCATTTCATGACAAGTATTTGAATTAGAGAATCCAAATCTAATAAACAAATCATACATGCATATAAGATAATATTCAACTAAAAACCCACAATATCACATTAATCATTTCAATCAGCCATTTAATACTAAATTAGATATGTATACTTCTAAAAGCATACTAGATTGGGTTTCCATCCTTGATTACTTGCTATTCACGGGATATGTATTATGAAAATCAGAAACTCTATTGTCTATATATCAAATCAAAGAGATCAAACATGTAGAATTGAATGCACTAGGAACATAAGTAAGATCAATCAAGCTTAAATCTGAATTTTAGCTATAATGTTGTTCAAGCACCCGAATAACTTAATAATTCAGATCTTTAGAAGATTCTCAATCAACTTATGAATTCTCTATTATTCAAGATACATGGATATCTATATCCATGTCCTCATTTAAACAAATTTCAAATTGTAGTTAGAACATGTTTTGAGGTATACTATAAACTGAATTTAAAAACAATTCTTTTCATTTATTGTCATCTAGACAGAAATCAAGAATATCAACTAAATCATCTAATTGAGTAAAATTGATTGAATTATTATTTTACCCACTCACCCTAGGATGTGAAATCAGCTTAAAAATGTATCCCATATCTGAAATCTCGATCTCATGTCATATCCCTAGCGATTCACCCAATTCTTCTTACTTTCAACTCGAAAACCCTAAAAATGAGGGAGTATGAAGAAAGAGTGAGAAAAGGGGGTGATTTGATATGATTTCAAATCAAATTAGGGTAGGGACAGAATGTTGACATGTGAGAGAAGTTTGACCATTAAATTCTATGCAAAGAAGCTAAACTTACTTGATTTCATCATATCTCGGATAGAGAAACCCTAAATAAGCAATTCCACCTCTTTCTTCTCTCAAACCCTAATTCTCTCTCTCTAGGATTTCATTTCTCTAGATTGAATCACGAATTATGAGAGCTCCTAGTGTGTTAGGTTGACCGTATAGAGCAATTGAGCTGCTTGGGTCAATTGCACATTGACCCCTCACTATACTTTCTCTTGTTTCACCTGAATTTTCTGTCATACAAATGTTAATATAGTTCATCTACTAAATATCTAACAGATCCTCCAAAAATTATGAAATTTTTTTATATTGTTTATAATTGAGTCTAAGATCTTCAGTAAAAATTTCAAATCATTTGGAGTTACCAATAAATAAATAAAAAGAAAATAGCACACTGCTATCTAGAATTCTACAGAAATGTCAGTTGAAGAGAAAATGCCCCAGAATGCCCGTGCAAGGTGCCACGGCCATGCCAAGATGGACACAACACAACCGTGCTATCCAAGACTAGATACCATTTTCATTTTCCTTCGCTTACCTCTCTCATTTCTCTCCAACATTGGCTTGTTGGGTAAAACCCTAATTTCAACCGACTAGGGTTATATTTCTCAAACAGTAAAAGAACACTTAAAGTTCGTATTAGGTTTAAAACATCATAATTGAATTATCATCATTAATTAGATTTAAGAAATGATAAATCCAATCAATCATGTAATCATCCAGGTAAACCCTAGTTTACCAAATAAGCTCAGATGCGGTCATAACAATATGATCTCAACACAATGCTAAACTACATAAACTTAGTACAATGATTTCCAAACATCATGCATAATGTTTCAATATAAGGAAGGTGGGTCTGTAACATTTACTCGAGAACTATTTAGCATCACATCAACCTATCTATTAGAATTGGTTTGTTTTCATTAGCATCATCAACCAATTCCTTTTTGACACAACTACCACTACCAACATTTACAAATCTCATAGCAGGACTCTCTCCATGCCAATACCATTATGTATATCCCTGTACCATCCCATTGTGCATGACTTGATCTTTGATCATATATACAATGTGAACTTTCAAGTCGTTACTACAATTCTTACAGTGGCAATAGAATCAATCTCCAGGTTGTTTGTTGTGTTCATCTGCAAATCTTACAAACTCATCGAGACCATTAAATAAACTCTAAAGTGCAACGATTTGAATTAGACATCCATGATCGATCCATTATATGATTAGATGGGAGATGAGTACTAATAACATGTTAGCTAATAAGTTAGTTTCAAGAAAAACATGTTTGAATTGAGCTAGAATCATCTATTATCATTCAAATTCATGAATGTGTAATACCTATCCCATTTTTTTAGCACTTCATCTCACTAGTAAGTGCATAATGTGTGTTTGATTTCAATAAATTTTGGCAACAATTCCCCATAGCTCTCCAAGTACACTAGTGTAGATGGGAAAATACCCACTTACATATGTACCCAGAGAACAAAAGCGAAACATTGTCAAAACTTATTGAAATCAAACATGCGTTATACACTTACATACTAAATAAGATGTCGTGCTTAAGAACAATCCCAAATTGGGGACTATCCAGCGTTTACTCCAAATGAGTAAATCTTGGACCGATTTCTAGGTCAACAACATGGTTTAGAAATTAGATTTTAGAATATAGGGTATATATATTAGAGTTTCTAGATAAAAATTTATCACATTAATGCTTACCATGATAAAAAAATCACCAAAATAGTATGTTGTGCATGCATGAAAAAATGGGAACATTCAATGATCATACCTTGAGGCAGAGCAAAGGGTGACAGAAGAGTTGTGGCGGTGGAGAAAAGGGAAGCAATGGAGGTAGAGAAAAGGAGCTGTTGCAGAGGAGCAAAGGGCATCCACAAAGGGTGGTGGAGGAGCTATTGCATCCAGTGCTAGGTAGTGGTTGGGAGGAGGCCTCTACTGAGCAATGGTGGTTGATGGTGAGATATGGCTTGGAAGTGGTCGACAATGAGTAGTGGACGACATCACAACTGGGAGGAGACCAACATCACAACTAGGAGGAGGTTGGCAAAGGAGCGGGAAGCATTTGAGGATGATGGATGAGGTAGCTATGGCGGCTTTTGAATCTAGTAGGGGCAGACGAAAGTTGAAAATTGTCACAGCTCAGAGGTGGTTCTCACGGGAATGGGAAAGAGCAATTTCTCACGGGTTTAAGTAAGGCATACCTCGTTGGTTATTGTAAAAGTTTGATGACATATGTTATATTGTTTCTTAAGAGACAAAAACCACCGACAAAAATTGTTTCTGCACAAACCTATGTCGTTAGTCAGCTACAAACAAATTGACAAATAAGGATGCATCTTTGTGACACATGCATCGTCAATTTAGGTCACAATAAGTGACGAGACAATTCAATTTGGAGATAAAAAGTTTTTGCGAGACGTTTGGCGTGAACTCCCTTTTCATCAGTATGTGTAGGAAAAACTTACAAGATAGACACTAAGGATTATGATTTTTATCTCATCATTATACAATGCACTGACAAAATATAGTTTTTGGATGCAAATGAAATGCCTCCCAAAAATTTACACAAAATTATATTTTTATGGGCAATTGATGTCATTGATTTCTTTACAAAACAACCAATGGGATAGATCAAGCACAACCCATGTTTCCTTAGTTGGACAACTGTGCTTTTCTTTAAGGAACCACACGTTATATTACACCATCAGTTTCCCTTAAAAAAAGATGAGATAAGTCATATATGTAGTAGGAATGTCTTGATCTAGGAGAGAAACCTTTTCTATATCTAACGGGTGGCTAACCATGTCTTAGTCTCGAAGGGGTATGACCATGTACAGATCCATGTTAAACCAAAATGAACACTTCATATACCACATCCACAACCTCTACCATGACCATATTCCCCTAAACGTACCACAAGAGCTGGCACCTCATAGGAACTAGTAGGAGAAGACAAGACGATGGTAGGCATTGGACACATTTTTGAACATCTCATAGTTTGGGTAGAGGATTGCTGGACAAGATCTGATCCATGACTCCAGTAAAGGAAGCAAGTAGTCCTGTAAGAAATTGTACCAGCTACAGTTCATTTCACCATCTTTGGATTTCAGTTTTATTAGAATCCAAGGAATGGATGGTTGGGGATAATGTTGTGATGGGGGTTGCAAAGTGGAGGGGAGGGATGACGCAGCAGGTGGGTTGGATGTTGTGAAAGAGGTGGCACTAATGGAGAGGGCTAGTTGCATGGAGGAGAGGGGATTGGTGAATGTTTGGTCTCGTGGGGCATTAGGGGAACAAAGTGGAGGATGACTATCGAAAGTGGTCTCCAGAAAGGGTGTCGGGTGGTGGGTCTTTGGATAGAGAATGAAACAAAAGGAAGTGAGGGATTAGGTAGTTAGGTGGAAGAGGAAAGCATTAGGGTTAGGAGAAGCCTAGGGAGGATCAAACTGCTCTAATAGCATGTTACTAGAAAAGGAGTTTGATATTCAGATAGGGAATACAAGCGTAGACCTTCTCCTTACATAGTATAGAAAGAGTCCATATATAGATAGTTCATCAATATGTGACAAAATACAAAATACTAAAGAACACAAAATAAATAACATAAAATTAGTATGTTAATATAATCATTTATGTGATTGTGTGAAAATGTGCATTTCGGCACAATTATGATATAATAACTCTTTCATTCACAATTGATATAATTTTCTCACACCAAATATTTACATGATTCCATAACCCTATTATGACTTCTAAGATGGAAATCCACATTTTGAATCATTTATATGCATATATCTGCATGAAACCCTAGCATTCATATACTATATGACCTTTTGATTAATAGCTTGCTCATTTTTTCTCATACTAATTTGAATTTTTTTTCCAGCTATACTACTCTCTACTTTGTGCTTATGTTCTAAATTTGAGTTTAATTGGGTTTTCCTGCAAATTCTTATGGGTATTTACAAATTCTATACATGAAATTGTCCTATTTTAACCCAATTCCCTTATGTTTCTATTTTTATCTCGGCCCATTTTCTCATCATGGAACCACTGCCCTAGCCCAACTACCATTGGATCAAAATCAAACACAACACATGTTGTCTTCCACCTTGCGTCTGTTTTCCAAAAGTTTCTATAATAAATAAGAGATTCCAGCCTACCTCATGTCACCTAAATCCGGTTTCTCCCCTTGACTTTCCTTTTATAATCCTCTCTCTCTCCAATATAATCCCAATGAGGGGTGGATTCATATCTTGGGATGCATGTAGCACCATGCAATGGCACTTCACCACCACAACATCATAGGCCTGGAGAAATGGCTTTTAAAAAACCCTAAACCTAGCCTTATACTCCCATTTAAACCCCTCCATGTCTTGTAAACTTCACCCATATATCTATTATTACCTTCTGCCACCATTCAATGCTCAAAATCCCTCTCATCCCTCTCACCTGCCTGCTACTCTGTGATACAGCCAACCATTACTTCCACCTTGGGGTTTCATCCCCACTTTTCCTCGGCCCAAATCAGGGCTTGTTGTCACGTTTACTAGTCCTAGGTGAGGTCGACCGGTCTTGTTCTTGTCCCTCAAGCATTTGTGAGTCATAGCAACAATTGAACGATGTTGGCCACACTGCTATATTCTTTACAAGAAATGAAGATCTTTGCAGGTAGGCTCACATACGAAAGAGAGACGAGCCAAGCGATCATCTGTCCAGCCCCATGCTAGGTTGGGCCAGAAAGGAAGCAACACCACACAACCCACATTTAGCCTAGTTTTTATTGGGATCCAACAAGGGAGGATACAAGAATTAAGGAATCTATCACTGGATCTATGTGGCGCATATTTGAATCCCTACACCTCCAAGTCAATGGTCTATTGTGTAATAGGTTGTAGTATCACAACATATTCAAAACTGTTGTAAAAGATGTGAATTACACAACATATTGTGAACCGTTTTAATAGTCACACATGATAATATGTTGTAATAGACCATCATTACACAACATAGACTGGCCCATTGTAATATGTAGTAATTACACAACATGCCTTCACATGTTGTATTTGGTACATGTTGTAATAGACCATGATAATAAAACATATTGAAACTCATTGTTATATACCAAGATCACACAACAGACTCCAACATACTATTATATATTATAATTACACAACATGTTGTGACCTGTTGTAATATCTACACATAACAAATCATTGTAATAGACTACCATTACACGTAAACTAACTCACTGTAATGTATCATTATCACACAACATGAGATCACATGCTGTAATAGCTACATGTTGTAATAGACCATAGTCACACAACACGCTATAACATGTTGTTATATGCCAAGATCATACAACAGACTCCAACTTGTTGTTATATACCTAGGACCGAGCAGAAACTAATTTATTATATGAGAATTTTCTAATGAACATGTAATCAGATAATTATTGTTTCATATAAAAATATTGTCAAATATGGGTCAGAGTTCTTTTTGGGATTTAATTTTATCAATATGGGTGATTTTTTTTAGATACGTGGAAACCACCCCCAAGGATAGTCCACGATTAAGTGAGACCTTCCCTAGCAACTTAAACCCCTGATCCACCCTCGTCTACCCACATAAAGGGGAGAACATTTAAATCACGTAGTGGGTCAGGCTGCGTGATGGGACAAATTTGTTTTTGAGGAGCACAACCTGGGGTTTCAAACCCATGCTCTTTCATTGGGGAGTCAAGATCTTATCCACCCAAGCTACTACCTCACCGTGAAAATGGGTGGGGTTTGGTTTGAGAGGTTGGTTGAATAAAATCCAATTTTGTGTGGTCAAGGGAATCACAGTTTTTCACTCTGGGTAGATGTTTTGACCCAGAACCAACCCAATCCTAAAATCATATAACACAAGATATAATCAGGAGCATCTAATGATCAAAGAATTATTTTTTTATAAATTCATTGTCAAATCTGGGTCCAGGTTTGCTTTCAAATTTATTTTTTCCAATCTCAATCATTCTCAATTGAGACACCAATCGAACAATATCTAGTTTTGAATTTGGGTCCGATACTGAAAATTAAACTCTATGGCTGGCTCATGTTTGGACCCAAAACTGACTAACTCAAAACAAATTATCTAACACCCTATGTGATATTATCACATAATAACTAATTATTCATACACATATACTTACATGTTATATGTATATACTAATTTGCATACAAAATAACACCCTATAATTTATTCACGCGCATTTTGACTCCTCCTCCACACTATATTCCTCCAATTCTCCACAAAACAATGCGAGTTAGGTGACGATTTCTTCCCCATCTCTCCTCGCCTCCTCCTCCTTCCGCCACCAACTTCTATCGTAGTTCTCTACATCTTATGCTCCTTCCTCTGCTGCCTCCTGCCCCAGGTCTCCCCACCTCCTCCTCCTTTTCTAAAATTGCAACATGGCTCCACTGACCTGGAGAGATGGCCGCATGTGAAGACAATGAGCCCACCTCCTCTGACTTTCTTAGGCCGCCGACACTGCCTTCTCTAGCCTTATCTCGAGCTCCTTTCAATCCAAATTGGCAAGCCTAACTTTCTATTCTAGCTGCACCTCTTCCTCTAGAAATTGGCACCGCCATCACATTTAACTGATGAGTACAACCATTGAATTTCTTACTTGTATCTACTGATCAATATCCTAGATGTGCATATCAATGGAGTGTCTGACTGATGAAGGTATAATTTGTAACTAACAATGTGACAGTTTGACTACCTTTGTCATTCCTTTGGGGCTATATATACCCCCATATCCCTCTTCATCTCACTCATGGTAGTTGATCCATATGGTGGCTTATAATCTGGTACTGGGTTAGTCAAACCCCAATTTTATAATCCTTGGTGATTTTTTGGCTTCTTGTTTCTCTTGGACATTTTCTAGGTGGTTTTTCTCTAGTGTTTTGGCTATAGGATCTTACGCCCTGTTATGAACTTTCTTTTATGTGCTTAGTTGCCTTTGTATATGAGTCGACAATTGTTCATCATGGTTGAATGTAGAAATTTGTGGACAATAGAATCACCAATACACATAGAGTGGATATTGTTATTAATTCTTCTAGTTTTAAGAGAGGTGTAAAAGAAAGAGGAATTATTATCACCTTCCTTCAACCATTGTACCTGCAATATTTGCCTATAAAAAATTTCCTTATCATGAAGAGCCCTCTCAGCTTCCTTCCTTTTGTTAGTAAGAGACTTTAATAGATTAGCATTTGAAGGGTCATGATCAACTTCCCTTTCAAGAATCAGAGCCTCTACTTCCATCTCTTTAGATCTAGAACTAAAGTTATCAATGCTAGTTCTATTCCATTTCTGCAAAGCAATCCTGACTGCATAGAGCTTCCTATAAACCGTAAACATGGGAGCAACAATAGTATTAACTTTAAACCATGCTTGAGAAACAATACTGTGAAAGTTTTCTGAGAAATCCATGAATTGATAAATCTAAAAGGAGTGTGCCTTTTCTAGAGAGGGTTAATGTGTAGAGAAATTAGATGATTGTCACTAACAATATTTGATATAACTTCACCCCACACATCAGGGAAGGAATCAAGGAACTTGACATTGCAGAAAATCCAATCAATCTTGGAGTAAGTATTGTTGCCTTTTCTGCTTCTACTATCTCAAGTAAAGAAAGGCCCCTTTGTACTAATTTCTAATAGACTGATATACCAAGATAAGAGTTGAAATCATACATGCTCTTACTTGAAGGAGGGTGTTTCCCAACCCTCTCACTCCTATAATGAACTACATTAAATTCTCCCAACAGACACCAAGCACCAGGATAGTAAATGGATTCCAAATCTTTCCACAGAGAGAATCTCACCGAGTCATTATTTGAACCATACAAAATAATGATGTTGAGATCACAATCAAGAAAGCTAACTTTACAATGAAAGAATTGCTCACTTTCTGAGATCTTTGAAACATACGCAACATGATTAGATCAGATAATCATAATATGAGTGTAAGATTAGTAATCAACATTAGTAATAGAACTAAAATCTTGCCCCAACAAACTAATAATGGAATTCACCTCACTTTTTTTTAGTTTTGGATTCTAAAATGATGTATATATCTGATTTATATCTTGAAAGCTCTTCCTTAACATGAAGCGATTTATTGTGAATCCGCGTCACATATCACACATTGATAGAGAAAGGCTTATCCATTAGGAAGGTTGGACATGTTACCCACATCATTATCCAGGGAGCTATCTTCAATGAAATTTACAAGAGATGAATATTTGTTCAAAGAAGGTTGGACATCCCTTATAGGAATAGAATATTTATGTTGGACTCTTGGAGGATACTTGTTCCTTCTGCCCTGAACCTCCCAGATAGGTGAAGAAGAAGGAGTAGCAATAGAGGAATTAGAGCTAGAACTAGAACTAGAAGTGGAACCCCTTGAAGCCTTGTTGTGACTAGATAGAACTTGAACGGTTACTATATTGACAGGGACAAGGGGAATTATATCATATGCATCACTGAAAACCTCCCCTTCATCTGATTGATCCATAGGAATAGCCAATTCGGTAACAACTTCACTAGTTTTTGGGACCCATGCTTTTTCGATTGAACAAGATGGCTCTGGCTCTGCACTTGAAGTCTACACAAAGTAGGTTCATGACCAAAATTACAAAAGACCATACAACAACAAGGCTCCCGTTCATACTCAAAAGTAAGTGTGTCAATGTGATCATCATCACTTTGAATATGGAGTTCTTTTGGAAAAGAGAAATCAATAGGGATCAACACTTGTAGCAATGTAAACTCCAGGTGAAGGAACTCTGAAGTAAGTCAATTCGGCCTCACAGGTTTTCCAAGGAATGAGCCGATTATATTAAACATCTCCACATACCAAAGATCCAATAGTAGATTATGGATCTAAAGCTAGATCAAAATCTTAGTGCGTTTATGATTTTCCATAGGCTCGCCTCTCTCCCACTTCTTAATAATCAGGGGCTTACCCACAACAAACCACAAGCCTCCCTCAGTCGTCATGGTCAAATCTTCATCATTTGAAAAATATAACAATGAAAAATCCTAGACCTCTAGATCTGATTTGAATAGAACCCTTGACATGTCATACCTAAGCAAGATGATTGAAAAGCTACGGCCAATGAGGTTTCAGTCCTACAACACAACCAATAGTTGTCCGGCTCCACCTCGTCAGATTCTGATCGATAATGGTCTTGGGATAGAGTAGTTTCTATTCCACCAGGTCGACCTTTGTGTTCTGCAATATGAATGTGTTGTTACTAATCTTATCTTTGAAAAGATTAGCCCAGCCTCTTTCCTCTTTATCTACTGAGATGGAACCAATAGGAATGTGAGGAGTGACCTTATGATGTAGCTTAGGGCTAGTGTTTCCTGGAGGATCAGCCGCAGTTTCGCCTCTGCCATCGCCCCCCAACAACTTTGCCACTGACATCTCGACCTCTAGAGTGCAATCCAATCTTCCAATTATTCACACTACTTGAAACCTACATGTGACATATGTAATTAATTTAATGGAGACATGTAAAGATATACAAATAAGGAAACCAAAATCAAGAAAGGTGAATACATCATAGTTAAAAATTATTTTTAGTTTATTTTAGTTAATTAGTTTCAAATCAAAATTGAATAAATAAAAACTAATACATGCCATAGAACTCATATAGTAATGTCACAATCATATATTGATAAATATAGTAACGTATAATTTAAAAACCCTAAAGATTTGGAAACTTAAAGTAAACAAAAAACTAATACATGATGAAAGCATTTATCAAAGGAAACCCTAACCGAAATTGAAATACAAATACCATATATAAAAGGTCTAATCAACAAATCAATCTATCCTATTCAACTCTATTATTTAATATGTGATATTGATGTGGTTAATATAATGGATAAATGATACAAGGTTAATATGAAAAAATGTTGACTAGAAATTAATTATTGGGTAACAAAATCATGCACATTGAGTATGTAGTTATTAATTTTGAGAAGGTATATGATTTATCGCTTAAAGATACATCAATAAGATATTAAGGTTATCAATTACTCCATTTAACTAATAGATTTTGTAATTTCATTAAAGTAGCCATATTACAATGTATGATATCATGTTACGATTTCAAGAAACAAGATATAATGTTCAAGAAAATCAAGTGGTCATTGCTCCTATAAGTAGTTAAAGATCAAGGAGCAATTGAATTACCTTGTCAACATCATGATTTTTGTGAGATTTATGGTCTTGCATGTTCAAGTGGGTCACCATGGGCACCTAATGCATTAGTGTTGGCACTCCATTTTTTATCCACCCAATCATGTTTTCAAATGATAAAAATTGTGACAAATGTAATTGACATCATTATTAATCAATAAAATATAGATATGTGATCAAACTTCAAAATCTGTGGAGATTTAGTGATGAACAAAAGGACTAACCAAAGTCAACAAAATCAGGTCAAGATGCACTAAAGATCATGCTGGAATGAGAGAGAAATATAAACATATTTTCCATGAGAAATTCATGAGGAGTGTCAAGATATGTAAAGACACTTCTAGTTTGTGAAAATCTAGAGAAGCATATATACAAATATGAAATTGGGTCAGAAATTCCAAAAATATAGGGCCTGGATTTGGAATTTTGACATCATGGTTAGCTGTATCAGATAATGAGATATACTCATACACATATATCGTTTCCCTATGTGTTACTGTCAGTTGTGGTAAACTGTGTTGGCACATATATTGATCTACATATAGCTATTTCATAAATGTCACTTAAATACAGATACAAGAATGCTTCTTTTCCACCTAAAATGCAATTTTGAACTCATTAGAGTTTGGATATGAGAATACAGATGTTTATCAATTGAATGAAAAAGTCAATTTTAACATTTCATACCTAAGCACATGTTTATGTTCATACCAACTTTCCCAATATTCCATTTTTGGTTAATATCTAGCCTTATATCAGTATTCATCAAGTTGATTTGAGTGTAAATGACCCCTACAAGGTATCGATCTAACAAGAAAAATAGTCATTGGAGTAAAACGTTATGCTTTGTGAAGAACTTCTTGTAGTCCTATTATGCTCTTGCTGCCATGTTTCAGTCACTGTGGACATGTGCCTGCTGCGACTCTGCTACAATGGTTCTGGCTACAGCTCTTGGTGGCCACGACTGATGTTGCAATGTAAGGTGTTTAGACCTTAGTTTTTGGGGACCAGGCGGGAGATGGTGAAGGATTAGTTGGAGGTGTATGGGGGGTCCAATATATAATCTAAGCATTTGAATTATGGTTTATAATAATGTGTGTCTGCATGTGCAAGTATGTTTGTGTGTGTGTAACACCTCATGCAGTTGATGCCTATGCCTCAGAGAGATAATGTATCGAGTATACCATACATTTTAATTTGGACCAAAAAACAATCAAAACTGTTACATATATTTATAATGAACTAAAACCTCTACCTACCTCTCAAACACTTGTCCATGTAATTTTCAAATATGTTACGGTGTTAGTATGAACAGATGCACTACTCCTATATTAGCTTTCAAATGAGAGTTTGCAATCAGGAAAGATAGATGTACTATAAGGAGGTTCTTTTCTGTTTTGTTAATGTATGCATCATCTCACTGTTGAGGACAAATATTTCTATAGTTTTGTTTGTATGTGTTATATTATTTTGAGATAATGTATCGAGTTTAATAATATATGTTTAATAATATATAGCACTGTTTAATAATCCTTCCTTTATGTGAAGATCTTCTATAAGAATGAACCCCCCATTATCTTAGTATATAGCTATGCATGCATCTAATGTGAATGATAAAACTGAAGCTAGAACTGAGTTCACAAACTTTTTGGTGACTTGCAGTCATATCTCCCTTCTAAAACTGAGTTCACCAACTTTAATCAAGATCCACAGTTTTTGCTTATTCTCCATGTACACATAACATCTTGTTTTTTATATATTTTTACTGAAATCACATATAAGAACTCTACACATATTTGGTGTGCAGCAATGGATTGAAAGTGGATGCCATCAAATTGCTTATCTGAAGAATATGAAAAAGGAGTGGATGAATTTGTAAGATGTGCAATTGAACATGCAGGAAATGATACTAGGCTTCTTTGTCCTTGCATAAAGTGTGATTTCGGTAAGTGGCTTAACAAAGACGCATTGTGTCATCACTTATTTCGAGACGATATTGATATGACTTACACTCGATGGATACATCATGGCAAGAAGGAAGATTTTCACACTGTAGATCAGAGTGAACAATTTGGGGGAGATGAAGGAGACACATTGCAGGAATGGCTTACAATGTAGAAGAAGCCCTAGTAAGGTTTTGTGGTATTTACCAATAATACTGAGATTTAGGTGCTTGTTCAATAATGTTGATGATGTGAAGAAGTTGGTTTGGCATGCTGAGGATAGAAAAAGAGATGGTTTTCTTAGACACCCTACAAATTCTCCGCAATGGATGATAATTGATAATATATTTCCAGAATTTGGTGGTGATCCTAGAAACTTAAGACTGGCACTTTCTGTAGATGGAATAAATCCCCATAATTCAGGAAGTCATAGTATATGGCCTGTGATTTTGGTTATATATAATCTAGATGTATGCATGAAACACAAGTATATGCTTTTGACTTTGTTGATTTCAGGACCAAAGCAGTTTGGAAATGATATTGACGTTTACTTGGCTCCACTTGTTGAAGATTTAAAGATTCTGTGGGACAAGGGTGTTGACTTGTATGATGCATACCACAAAGAGAATTTTAATATGAGGGCGATGCTATTTTGTATGATAAATGATTACCCGTCATATGGAAATCTATCTTGGTACAATATCAAAGGACATCTTGGTTGCCCTATTTTTGAGGAGGAGACCTCTTTCTGTCAACTGAAACATGGGAAGAAAACTATTTATCTCAGCCATCGCAGGTTCTTGCCTAAGGATCATCAATATCATAGAGTGAAGAAAGCTTTTAATGGGGAAGTAGAACTACGAAGAGCTCCAAAACCATTATCCGATCAACAAATCTTCACTAAGGTGAAATAGTTGAACGTAAAATTCAAAAAATAGAAGTCTCCAATTCTCAAAGGTATCTACAAGAAGAGGTCTATATTCTTTGATCTTCCTTATTGGAAGTCTTTATATGTGAGGCATTGTTTAGATGTGATGCGCATAGAGAAGAGCATATGTGATCGTCTGGTTGGAACATTACTCAATATCCCACGGAAGACAAAAGATGGCCTCAAAGCAAGATTGCACATGGTTGACATTGGTATTCAAGATATTGGCTCCACAAATGAGGGGAAGTCAAACATACTTGCCCCCAACATGTTATACACTTTCAAAGGGTGAAAAAGTCATCTTTTGTGGGTTCCTAAAAGGAGTCAAGGTTCCAAAGGGATATTCTTCAAACATGAGTAGATTTGTGGATATGAAAGATTTTAAACTATTGGCTTGAAATCACACGATTGCCACATTTTAATGCAACAATTTTTATCGTTGGCTATCCGTTCCATTTTGCCTAAGCGGGTTAGAAATGCAATCACTGAGCTTTGTATGTTCTTCAATGCTTTATGCTCAAAAGTCATTGACTCTGAGACCTTGGACTCATTGCAAAATCATATCATCATCACTTTGTGTCAACTTGATATGTACTTCCCTCCTTCATTCTTTGATATAATGGTTCATTTGACTGTGCACTTGGTTAGAGAGGTCAAAATATGTGGTCCAGTATTTTATGTTGGATGTATCCATTTGAGCGATATATGAAGCTATTAAAAGGGTATCTAAAGAATAGATATCGACCCGAGGGTTGTATGGTGGAAAGCTACATAGTAGAAGAGGCTATTGAATTTTGTGCCCAATATTTATCCAATGTTGAAGCCATTGGTCTTCCTAAATCATGACATGTCAAAAAAATTGATGGAAAAGGCAGTACAGATTGCAAGTTTTTCAGCTGATCAATTACACACAGCACATGTGTATGTCCTTCGTAATACAACCAAGGTAGAACCATACGTCAAAGAACACATTGATTATTTACGAACTCATTATCAATCTAAGAATGAGAAGGATATAATCAACTTACACATATGTTGTTTTGCCAACTGGTTAAAGAATCGTATTAGTGAACAGATTGATCGTTCATTATAATCTGTTTCAAAGACCTTGAAATGGTTATCTGTGGGGCCTAAAACAACCGTGTTTTCATTTACTAGTTATTTTATAAATGGATATACTTTTTATACAAAATTTCAAGATGACAACAGTACTATGCAAAACAGTGGGGTGTCTCTGGTCTCTGAAGCTTTGCACATTGATAGTGCTCAAGACAAAAATCCAGTCTGGTGTGACATGTCCTATTATGGTGTGATCCAAGATATATATGAGTTGGAATACAACATATTTCGGATTCCTATTTTCACTTTCTGAAAATGATAAGGGTGTACGCACAGAAGATGGATTTATCTTAGTGAACCTAGATAGGGAGGGATGTAAACACGATCCATTTATAATGACATTACAGGAAAAATAAGTTTTTATGTGATAGACACATCTAATAAGGGCTAGTCTGTAGTCTTATCTCATAGAAGAAGGCCCCATGAAGGAGATGATGATGAATATGACATCATTTTAGAAGAAGAAACCTCTTTGTCTAGAATCAGTCCATGTATGTCTGCAAATGATGATCTTGTTGCTAATGAAGAAGAAATCTATGCTCGAGAAGATCACAATGACAAGACATTTGTTGACGATGTCAGTGTGCATAAAAATAAAAAATAGTGTATGTCTAAGTGAGAGTAAGTATTAGCATTTTCTTGATGTTCACTATTACCTTTTTGTAAGTAATGTAAATATGTCTTAAATTTTGTAAGATTTCATGTTGTTCTTTGTAATTCTTGTTTTATATATAGTTTGCTAATACTTTTTTCTTCTAAATTTTTTTGTAGATATGTCTTCCCATGAAGATGACTCAATGACCACAAAAATTAGTAGGAGCCAAACTACAATGCCTAAGGTTTGATAAAGAGAAGTAAAGGACAAATAATTCAATTAGAATGGAATTCAGAAGGACAACCAATTGGGGAAACTTGAAAAATTTTCAGCAACTATATTGGAGTTGCATCCCGAGAGCGAGTTCCAATCAACATCGGTACTTGGAATGATGTGGGAGAAGGTCTTAAGGACCTTATTTGGGAAGAGATTGAGGTGAGTATGTAGAAATTAATTATTTTTGTCTCTTTTTTGTATAAAAATGATATTTTAATTTTATGTATATATAATTTTGTTATTTGTAGGGTGTATTTTCAATTGGATCTGTTAGAAAGAAGCGGGTATTACAAAGAGCCAATGATAGATGGAGGCAATTCAAATCTCGGTTATCAATAAAATTCATGAGAGACAAAGATGGAAATATATGCAAACACCCACCCAAAGAATATGATTTTATATCTGCAGATCAATGGGAGGATTTTGTCATGAGTCAGTCGATTGAAGAATTTAAGGTGATGATATAAATTAGTGTACAAAATCTCATTTTTTGTGTTGCTTCTAAGACATTTAAAATATTTTAATATTTTTTTATTTGTAAAAAAATCTAGAGAAGGAGTAAGGTGGGAAGAGAATTATCGTCAAAGAATGAGTATCGACCTAGAATTTCTCATAAGGGATATGTTGGCCTAGAACAAGAAATTATAAGATTTAATTCATGTTAAAGTGATTTGTAAAATTTCATATAGAGCTATAAAATTATCATTCTTTTATCATCATATAAATAGATTAATGGAATAATTTAGATCCAGTTATATCAAAGATATCTAGAGCACAACTATGGAAAAGAGCTAAAATGGATAAAACTGGTACTATTACTAGTGACAAGGTCAAGGAAGTGGTGTATAAGATTGTATGTTTGATTTTTATCGTGTTGATTTTTTCATCACAATAGTTTTAATTATTTTTACAGTTGTATGTTTTATATTTTGCAAGGATGCTCTATCTTTGGAATTTTTGAGGGAATCATTAGTGAGAAGGGATGTAATGATGTGCTAACAATGACATTGGGAAAACAGGATCACCCAAGACATGCGAGAGCAACCGGACTAGGGATAACAATTACAAAATATTCTAATCGTGTGGCTCCCACAGATGATCATTCATCCCATATGTTGTTACAAATGCAAAAGACTATTGAAGCTTTGGCCATGAAGATCAAGTATCTTGAAGGAAAGAATAAGAGCAAGGATTTAGACAATGTAGGGGATATAGACCAAGACCCTACTTCCAAATCTAGTTGCCCCCATGCACAATTCTCAGATCTTTATGAGGTAAGAAACAAGTCAAATTATTTGGTAAATTTTAGAGATAGTGATTTTTCATGTTGTACTTGTTATTGACGCTATGCATAGTTGATTTTTCAAGGGCTATCACAAGTGTATTTTGATGTTGGATAATCCATTACATGTAGTAGCTAATGAAAGGGTGTATATATCTCATGAAAATGAGCCAATTATCCATCATAATGTGGCATTAGATCCAAAACACAAAAAAAATGATAATTGATACCCGTTGTTGCCTGAAGAAAGTGTGCCAATACCTTTAGATATGGTAGATGTTTATCAAGTTTTTCAAGGCATAGAAACCTACATTCCTTGGCATGCAGAATTGATCAAAATAAATATGAATGTACATGCGACAACTTGGCAGTTTTTTCTTAATAATTTTCTTTTTCTAATCATATGCAAGGAATCCCAAGACTCAATGTCTCAAAAAAAGTGATAGAATCAATAAGCACACAAACAAGAAATTCAAAAACTAGAAAAAAGTGTGATGAAGTCTCAAGTCCCGTCAAGCTAACACCACTTCTTCACAAGCAATCATGCAAAAAGCCTCGATTGAAGCTGAAACGGTTGATGGTGTATGTGGAAGATGATGGGAATCATATCATTTCTCTTCAAATGTCTAAAGATGTAGTAGGTTATGCACATGAGCTGACTTTCACACTTGAATTGGTCAAGATATGCCATGATTAAGACCAACTAGAAGCCTCACATATACCAGTGTACATAAAGTAAGTTTCTATACAAGTGATTATAAGACAATTATTTTCAAAGACTAAATATGTGTTTTTTTGTTGTAGGCATTTGTTCAACAAAGTGACCTCAGGAAATCTATTTAATATATTTGGATTTATATGTCCACATTTCATAGATCCGTTATACACTGAAAAAGCAGAGACTCAGGCGCAATATATAGAAGATCAGTTCATTAGAGGGAAGAAGAAAAGATCAAAGTGTTCTTTTTACCTTATAATATGGGGTACATATATATTTTGTTGATTGTCTGGTGTTTGTTTATTTGAAATGCTTCTTAAAAACACATTATCTTTAATGTAATACTTTGTATACGTAGGGGACATTGGATACTTTGTGTCTTCGACCCTACGTGGGGTAGGTGCTACTATCTTGATCCGTTAAGAGGAAAATTACACAGGAATGTGGAAAAACTCATGGATTTGTAAGTACTTCACAAAACAATTGCATTACATAATACATGTTTCAAAAGTTCCATATATTGTTACTGATGCATAGAAGTCTTGATATGAATTTGAATATGACTCATAAATTTTATCAAAAGAGAGATGTACAATATAGGAAGAATTTGAAATGGGAAATTATCAAGGTAAGACACCCTTTTATTTCCTTTTGTTAAAAATTTATAGAATATCTAGAAGAAGAGCCATCTTTCCTTTAATGTGTACTTATTTTGACTCATGTTTGGCATCCTTTTTTGTGCCACTGCTTCCAACACTTGGTTTTCTGATCAACCTGGAACATAGGTTCCCTACATCATTGCTTTCAACCACAAGAGATCTCCTATATATCTCTTTCATGACAAGAAATTGCTTCTTCTCATGCCGTGTTGTTGCATTTCAGCCCATCAATGCTTGGGTCTCTTACAAGTGAACAAATAACCTTTTCTTTCTTATTGTTGCACATTTCTAGAATCACTGCCATTTTCTTTCTTTAATGTCCAAACATGTGCACTGGCAATTGCCCCGGGCACAGTTGGGCACTATGAGGGGCACATTAAGGTCTTAGTTGACCGGCTTAGGTATGATTCATGTCAAGCCAATAATGTCATTATGTACTTTTGAGTTCTAAGCATTGGGAACTGCTTAGAACCACATTCAGGGAAACATGCACTAGAACCCCATTCAACATCAATTTATCTAAGACTCTAGGAGATCGATGAGAGGAATATAAGAGGTTCCCAAACCAAGTGGATGTAGATTGTACAGTAAATTGTATTAGAGATTTTTCTAACCCATGTTCTAGCAATAAGATTGAAGTTCAGTATTTATGTCCTCCAAAAATTACAACAATAGATATACAGAGAATGCTACTGCGTGATATAGAATTGAGTTACAAAGTGGAGACATGCCTGAAGAAGAGGTCTTGATGGTTGCACCTTATCCATAACTGTAGGCTATAAATAGTGAAAATGAGTTATAATCATGTGTTATGCTTATAGTTAAGGGAAATCACTATAATTTTTTAAGGGTGCAAATTCAAATTTAGAAGGAGGTTTGGGTATTGTTTGCACTCAAGATTGGAACAAAGCCCTTCTTATGAAAAGTGCTCGGGATCTTTTCAGAAATCAAGACACTCTCTGGTGTTGGGAGTTAAAGGCCAACTACAATAGATACAACAACAAAAAAGGACAGCGGGCGTCTCCTTTCTGGAGAGCAGTCTTCAGCTTCACTGAATAACCAAAGAGCAGTGCAGAAGAATAGTTTTCAGTGGGGAGGACACCAGTGTGTGGGTGGACCCCTGGGTGCCGGGAATATTGAGTCTCAAGAACTGCACGACTAGATTTATTGAAGGAAACATCTAGGATTTGAGGGTGGTTGATATGGTGACGCTCCAGGGTGAATGGGACGTGAAGTTCATGAAGGAATACCTCCCTATGCCTATTGTACAAACCTTCGCCCGCCAACTCCCCCCATTGAAAATGGACGAGAGGATACCTGGGCCTGGGGCAGAACCAAGGATGGTATATTCATGGTAAGCTCTGCATATGCTCTTTTGAGACAAGGGAAAGGAAGAACAGAAAACAGGCCCGTGGAATCAAATCTGGAGAGCATCGATTAATGCCAGGTTATAACTGTTCCTCTGGACCATAGCACATGATGGGCTAATGACGAAGAAGGTGGCTTAGGAAGCTCACAAAAGATCCTAGTTGCAGTAGGTGCGGGGCGGAGGAGGAAACATGTTTACATGTACTACGAGACTACGAGCAAGCTCATAAGGTCTGGCAGAGACTCGAAATTAATAGAACAAGTTGGTTTTACTCGATTGACAATTTGGACTCGTGGATTAGCCGGAATGTGAATGGACAGAGGGAGAAGGTCTAAAGGTTCATGGCAGGTTGTTGGAAGATATGGAAGTTCAAAAACAAATTAATATTTGAGAAAATTGACATCCCGATGGAACAAAGGGTAAGAATGATGGAGAGGGTCTGTGAGAACCTCAAAGACATGTCTGCGAGGAAGAATATGGAGAAGAAGGAAAGGTCTAAAATGGTGTAGTGGGAACCGAATCATCTGAGAAGAGAAGGGGATGATAGGATCCTCATAAGCGTTGATGCATCAGTGCACTGGAAGAAAGCAACCATTGTTGCAGTGGCTAGAACACAGAATGGTGAATGGATTCTTGGTCAGGGCAGGAAACTAGAAGTCACCTCAGTCGCAGAAGGTGAGCTCGTTGCTATCCTTCTAGGGCTCGACATGGCTGAACAGAGAGGCTGGAATAGGGTGGCCATTGAAGCAGATTACGTGACAGCGGTGAATGTGGCTACTAACCCAAGCGATGTAGTGTTCACAGCCTGGGCACCGTGGAGAGCCCGTATCAGTAAGCATATGGGAGAGTCGAAGGATATAACCATTTCCCACATCAGTAGATAGACAACAACATGGTGGACAGTCTAGCTATAAGAAATAATTTTCAATAACTAAAGTACTTTTAAAATATTACAGGAACTCGACTTCTTAATTATAAATAGTTTGCATACTAACCTTACATTCCAGTTCACCATGACGTGCAATGAAATAATTTACATAGAAAATAAGAAAGGATAGAGAATTTACAAGAATATAGCAAACAAATGAACACGAATAAAACTCCTACAATTTGAAATAGCATTAGAAACCACTGTAACGTTTATGCAGCAAGAAAGTTGTACAAAATATAGTCGGCGCCTGAGCTTATTACATAGTCATAACTATATTATCCCATAAAAAATAGTATAGATAGTCCTTCAAATTAGCTAATCTATTGAACAACATGTAGTTCTTATAATGGTATTCTATTGAAAAATATGTAGCTCTCATGGATATGTTCCTATACAATACGTGAACACTCAACATGTAGTTTAAATGGATGCTTCCCTATACAATACACAAGAATACATAATTCTACAGAAAATTTAAATCAAAATTACCAATAGTTTAAACAAGATAATTTGTAACTTTGCAAAATCTTGTAAAATCTACACGGTAAACCATACATTTCGTTCACAGGTCATTGCCTTTGTAATGTGAATCACAACAAACTGATCAACATTCTATAAGTTTATTGTCACTCAATCGGTCAGGTGTTGCCAAAAAACATGTGTTTTGAATAAAGATCTTTCAAAGTTTCAATAAGATTTCAGTATGCAACAAATCATGGATGTATGTTCCATGATGTATTGGTTCGTGTTTAAGGCTGACTTGATATCTTTCAAGCAACCTGCATAAAGTGGAAATAGAAATATAAATTAAAGCTTCACTGACCTTATGTTTCTGATGTCTGAGATGCTTCTTATATAAAGGATAAAAGTTTGCACATTTACTTCCCTTATCTGTGTAGTGTCATATCCACAGTGTGCATCTTCTCATCAACAATCACCATAAATTTGCAATGGAATAAAGATCTGGTTAAAAAGCATTGCCTTAGATAAAGGTACAAACTGCATAATACCATCTAAGCACATGATGATGTTACTGTTAGTAGTTTCATGCTGTCTCGTAAGGCTACAACCCTTTTTACCATTCATAGACAGAGCTCCTGGATTTCTGTATGGATCGCCTTGTATCATTTAACTTTCCCATGGATTTTATGCTGAATATGATTGCAAAGGAGAGAATGTATGCGTTTTTTAATCCATGAAACCAGAGCATAGAACTTTTTAATCCATGAAACCAGAGAATGTATGCGTGGTACTCGGCCACTGCTAATCGCGTTTTCGAGAGCTAGAACTTTTAAACATCCTTAAAGAGATTGATAATGAATTACACTGTTGGGGCGGTGATTAGAGGTTCAATAAATTAATGTTGAAGTTCTCAATATCCATACGGGTTCGGTCATGTTGGATGAAGGTGGGCATGACGCGCATCTTGTCATGTTCTTATAACCTGAATAAATTTTCATGACTTAATGTGTTCCCAAAGACCCCCTAGTATTGGCTTGATAACTATTGTGAAGAATTTACGCTAATGAGGAAAAACATTTTTTGATTCTGTATACACATCTTTTACAAGATTTTCTAGTTGTTTATACTTTTCCATCCTCTTCTTTGCTAACAAGTTCTCACAATTATTTGGATACAAATTCATATTTATTTTATACAGTGTTCAAAGCAGTCGAACAATACAGTTTGCAGGTATTATGTGTTGAAGTACATGAG
The DNA here is from genome assembly GCA_963693085.1 of Alisma plantago-aquatica. Classification (NCBI taxonomy): domain Eukaryota; kingdom Viridiplantae; phylum Streptophyta; class Magnoliopsida; order Alismatales; family Alismataceae; genus Alisma; species Alisma plantago-aquatica. The sequence continues at coordinate 875,511,146 of OY856412.1, read as the reverse complement.
AGACATCATTGATGCGAGAATTAGAAATATTCCTGAATGTGTAAGCTACTTATCATTATATTCTATTAGTTTGTTCAAATTTCTAAATAAATTAAAAAAAATATGTTAATATATTTGTCATATGATTGTAGTATTATTCGAAGTATATTGGCCGCTGCTTCAACCAAGAAGAAATCGATGAGGTCCGAAACGAGTGGGCGACATATGTTCTTGAGCACACATAAGATTATGTGACATGAAGGGGAGACATTTGTTCTTTAGCATAGACCAATGTGTGGAACTTTTTTAGTTAGTTTTCAGTTCAATTCTAGAGTGGATACTCAGTACTTTGTATTATTGAATCTTTGTATGGATGATTGAATATTAATTAAACTTAATACGAGTTTCTTTCCAGGTTTGATGGAAATTTTATTCAATTATGTGCTTGTTTGTGAAATGAAAAAAGTATAATTGCATATTTATTATAATTTATTAATAATATGGTTAATTTGATCAATAAAACTAGTTTGATATATGACCTGCCAAACTCTAATCAAAGACAATAGTTAATGATATGTTGTAAAATATATGATAATACAACAAATAATACATGTTGTGTTATCCACACCTAATACAACATGTGTGTCTGGAAAAAGATACCTATTACAACATGTGTTTCTAGTGAACTACAACATGCATAACCTGTTGTATAAATTGTATATATTACAACAGACACACAACATGTTGTATAAACAACCCTATTATAACGGTTGAATGTATGAAAAGACAACATGTTTCAACTATTGTATAAACATGTATATTACAATAGGTGCACTAGATGTTGTAATAAACATTCCTATTACAACGGGTGTGTTTAGTGAAAAATAACATGCTTCAACTGTTGTATAATATATATTACAACGGGCACACTGCATGTTGTAAAAAACAACCCTATTACAACGGGTATGTTTATTGAAAGACAACGTGGTTCAACTGTTGTATAATATATATTACAATGGGTGCACCACATGTTGTATAAAATACCCATATTACAACAGGCCATTCATTAAAAGACAACATTTTTTAACTATTATAAAAAATATATGTATTACAACATGCAATCACATGTTGTATAAAGCACCCCCATAAGATCACACGATCTAATACAACGGTTAACACCTATTTTAAAATGAAAAAATGAAATGTTGTAAAAAGCATTTTCTGTAGTAGTGCAAGACAAATAATTAGTGGACGTGCAACTCAAACTCTCAGCTATTAAGGATACAAATGATGAAATCTTAGTTAAAATTAACAATTTTAATTGTACTCTCATTCTTTCCAAAAATGATGTGACAATGGATTATGTGTTTCAGCACTCAGCTGCTAATGTAGGCTTATGTACACGTGGAGTGTCAGTTGGGGTGTTTTATCCTCTTTTAAGACATACCTCCTAACCATCGTGGCCAGATTGGACTTACACTAGGCTAGCATGATATGTGGGCGATTTAGCCATCTTTTATGGAGTATGGTGAAATAATCCAGAAGAAATTTTAAAAAAATTTCCACAACATAGGAGAGTCAACTAAATTGCAACATTAGCTAGATTTCATTCATTTATTTTGAATTTTTTTCACTAAAAGAGTGGCTAAAAATGCACTAAGAGCTTGGCAAGGGCATCCCATATTCTAAATGATGTTGTAAAGTTGATTTACTCACAAAAATGGAAACCATTACATGTTTTAAGCAATCAAGGATGTGAAAGATGAATATTCATGCTAGAAGCATAAACCAGAGTTAAGCACATGTTGATGGCCAAAAGGTTCCATTTGATTAATGCATGTCTTTTACAATTTCTCCAAATGATATTTCTCATGAAAAGAGGACAATCAGTTAAGCATAGGAGTTCTATCCACATATAAAAGATAAACCTCATATCATACTAGATTTTCCACTAGAAGAGCATAATTGAAAACAACAACTAAGAAAAAGATGATAAAAGGGAAATAAAACTACACTACCGGCCGGTTTCTCTCTCCCTAAGCTTGAAATTTACAGCGTCCTCACTGCATATAACAAACTCAAGAGGATTGCAACTGGTTACCTATCATGGTGAATGATGAAGATGGAGGTCCATTGCTTTGATTTGAGGTTGGAAATTGTTGTGCTAAATATTGATGCCTCCTTACAAATATGTCCTTGATTTGGGGCAAGCGAAAGCACCTATGAGTTGTAGTAAGAATAGTCTTTTGTATTCCAATACTATTTGTCTTTTCATTCTCCTTTGAAGCATCATCAAAATATGAGTTGGGAAGAGTGTTCTCATTATAAAGCAGTGTGTCATCTAGAGTGTGAGGAGGAAGGACATGTGGTTTGCTTAAAGAATCTAAAAGTAGATCATGTGTTGTAGCTTTCTCCCCTTGATTTGTAGTTTCATAATCCTCATAGGTATCAACATCATCATATATATCATTCTTCAATGTCACCGGCCTGAAATATGTAGGATTCATCTCCGGTGGACTAGACAAGAAAGGTGGAAATGCTTCTTTTCTAGAAAGAGCTTGCTGGGAAATTTGTTTCTCCAAGATGTGTGCATGAGTGGAAATATCATCCACCTTAGAAGAGAGTTGGAAAATGGCACCCTTCATTGATTGTATTTGTTGATGGAACTCCTCATTTTGCTGCATTTGCGATGAAATAAATGTTGCAAGCATGGACTCTAATCTAGAAGTTACTTAGAAGAGAGTTGGCTTTGTATTGTTGTAGAATCCCGACGGAGTGTAGCACATTGGAGAATAAATAGAAGAAGCATAACATGTAGAAGATGAGTGTCTAAGCAACCCACATGCATCACAAATAATATTGGCTGCTTGAAATGGCTGTGTGCTTAGCTTCACAAACCTATGTGATAAAGTGTCTAGCTTTGCTGCAATTATGTCTATAGCATCAACCATGTGACTCCCCACTTATTTCTCAGATGTAGTAGTTGAATAAGATGACTGGTAGCTTGTATCTGAGCTCCATTGGTAATGGTTTACTGCCATATCTTCAATAATAGCATATGCTTCTCCATAAGATTTGTTCATTAGAGATCTATTTTCAGCTACATCAATAGACATCCTTGTATTGTAGTACAAACCATTATAAAAAGATTGTGATAGAAGCCAATTCCTTAGACCGTGATGTGGAAAAAGATGTTGAAGATCTTTGAACCTCTCCCATGCATCATACAAGGTCTCTCCATCCCTTTGAGAATAATTGATGAGTTGACTCCTCAATTGTGCAATCTTGCTTGGTGGATAGTATTTGACTAAGAAAACATTGAAGAGTTTGTTCTAGATGTTGATGGAGTTTCCTGGCAATGAATAGAGCCATGCCTTGGCTCTATATCTCAAAGAGGGGGAAAAGAAGAAGACAAACTACATCAGTAGGAACACTATCTATCTTGAAAGTGCTAAGGAAATGTAGAAATTCAACAATGTGGAGGTTTGGATCCTCCATTGGCGTCCCTCAAAATTGGTTCTATTGTATGATCTGTATAATTATGGGGTTGATAGAAAAACCATTTTCCTCGATCGGTGGGATATTGATAGCCCCATTGATTTTTGTAGCAGTTGGAACAATGAAGTCTTTAAGGGGACGGTCATCCCCCTTGACTAGTTCTTCATGTGGATCCAGAGGATTAGGTGGATGTGGCGTAGATGGTGGTGGTGTATGTGGTATGGATGAAGGTGGTGGATATGACGGTGATGTGGATAAAGGTGGCATGGGTGAATTTCGTTTGGATGATGGTGACATAGATGATGGTTGTGTGGGTTGTGATTCCTCCATACATGTTTGGGTTTTACTCCTTGCTCCATGAGGGCTACAAATGATGTGTTCATTTTCTGAATGCAGAGATATGCACGGTCCTAGGATCTTTTTATGAACACACCATGTGCTCCTGCAAATAAACAAGGTGAGTGAGATACAAAAACAAACATGGAGGATATAACAAATTATGATGATCATGATGATTTATGATTTATGGATATGATGGTGGATATGAAAGTTGTGATCTAGTCTCATTTACTTATCAACAACTCTTACTCTAACATGAATATTGATGCTCCCTAGCAACGTCGCCAAAAACTTGTTGGTTGTTACACTAAAGAGTTTCAATCATAAGAATGATCTTTTACTCAACTAGCTATTTCACACAAGTATACGAGATAGTTGTAGTCGAGGTCAAACACAAGGAGTGTTGGTTATCTAGGCACAAGAGTTATGATTTTCAATAATCTAGATCTTTTTAACAAGTGATGTTTTTTATGTTAACTAAACAATTAAAAGGAAATGAACTAAAATACAAAACGTATTAAAGATCCATTTGGATTAGGGATTCTTGAGGATAGGGTTTCACATCCACATCATAACATGAAGAACAAGAAAGATCAAGAACACTAGAAATAACACAAGGAGGCATGTATCCTACACCCACCTCTTGGTAGTGTAGAACAATCCTAACTTTGTATAACATTCCCGTGGATATACTTAGTTAAGGACTACAAACCTTTATTTACCAACACATCCCAGCAACTCCCGTGGTTAAGGTAGTGCAACTAAGGTATATTTCCTTACTCCTATGCACATCTTCCCAGATCATACAAAGAGCATAAATCATACATATAAAGTGGCCAGCAAAGCATGTAAGAGGAATTAAACATTGATGAACCTTAGAACAGTGAAACAACTAGCATTATTTATATGGCATTCATGTTTAACGATGCTATGACATGGAAGTTACTCCCCCATGCCCAAGAATAAGAGATCTACTCATCTATGGCTATAGAAAGTAGATACAAGCAGTAGAAAGTAGTGCTAGATGTCATAATAGAAGGAAGTAAACTTGGATGTCTTTAGAAAAAGGAAGATAGACATGGAACTCCAACCAAGGAGTCACAAATCCGTCCTTGATACTAGAAACTCTCCAGAAAGCTTCACACTAGAGTGCAGAGGAGAGAACGAAAGAGATTCCTACTGCAATTGTAAGAGAAGAAGGAAGAAGAAGAAGTTTTCCTCTTGAAAACCACCTTTTCTCCCTTAGAATGCCTCCAACTCCTCCTTGACTCTTCCTTGCTTGACTCCCACTCCAAAAGGTCCTAAATATGTCATGATAACTATCCCAAGAAGGCTTGGGGTCATATATATATATATATATATATATATATATATAAGTGTGAGACAGTTACATTCACGTTTGAGTAAAGTCTACATGTCACAGGATGTGTCTTTTATAAGACATGGCATGTCTTATGCAATAACTAAAGTTTGGATCGAGTTCTGGGAGGCTACACGACATGTCTTTATAAAACACGACATGTCTTTAATAAAACACAGAGTTTTGCTACAAATATGGAGTTTTGCATTCAATTTTTGGACTGAGACATAGGGTGTCTTTAATAAGACACGTCGTGTCCTTTTAAGACATGGGGTGTCTTTTTATGACACGGAGTCTCAATGGCTATTCTGGGCTGATGTGTATTCTGCTCATAACTTATGACGTGTAGGTCAGTTTTGCATGTTGTAAAAAGTGGTATTTGCGTATTTTCAAACCCCAAAATATGTAGATACTTGAAGAGTGATCCAATAAGTGCTAATATGATATATTCCTCATCATTTTATTGCAATATGTAGTACCTACAATCCAAACCATGAGACAAGTAAGAATAGCTAAAAATATAGAACCTAGCATGAATGAGAGTGATAATTGAGTCAAAACAACATGGATATGCAACCAAACATGATCCAAAAGATGATATGATTTGTGCACATCATATATCTTAACCAAGATATAGTATATCTTCTAAATCCCCTAAAAATGCTAGGATGATCCGATAAATACAAAAAAATAGTCTATTTTAATTATACAAATCATATAAACATTTAAAAATGGTTTAAACCCAGATTTTACAAGCTTTTCCCCGATATCCATAAAACTGAAACTTTTAATATCTAAAATTAACTGATGACTCAATTGTGTTTATTGATCTCTGAAAGTATAACTTTGATGATATTATTTTGAGACTCTAAACCATTCAATATGAATTCAAAATGATGAGACTAAACCCTACTTTGTTGACAATTTAACTTCTAATCTCAAGATTCAATTATGAACCCAAAATTGATGATCAGAGTTTATGGTGGGTTTTAATCCTAAATTTTTGATATTTGTATATGAGGTACCAAATCTTGTATGCTCCCCTCTTCTAATTTGTAAAACCATTGATCTTGACCATTGGACTTCCCTATTTGAAAGTTAAATCCCCAATGGTGATTTAGGGATTACGTTCACATTGTAGATTGAGTGTGGACCATCCTTCAATCTTGATAATGACGATGTTGGAAAAGATATTGATATTAGAAACTCGATCAAACAAAACACTGGTTATTGATGGAGTACCACACATAATAGAAATAATGTGCCTTAAAAAATCCTAGTATGGTTCTTACGACCCCTGTATATTGATTACTACAGTATTAATGCATGCATATTGATTTTGGGATTTGATTCTGACCTACTTTTGACTCCCAAACATCTTACTACTCTAAATTACGATGAAGTTACACCTATCATCTTTCTTGAATAACATATGATAGTGCTTTCTTGTATGATATGACTAATACCTTTTTCTTGGAATACATTAGTATTTCTCTAAACTGAGTGACTTTATATGATAGATGTTCTAATTTTCCACTATAAATATATTCTATAAACCTTAAACCTAAAAATATCAGAAAAAGCATTTTCAAATTGACATTGAACATTAATAGGCAAGAAGATTGCACCATTTTGTGTAGATAGGGTTAAATTCATGGTACAAACAAGCCCTCAACATCAGGTGTTGAAAGGGCCTAGTATACATCAAGACAAACAAATTCACACCTATGGACGCAATAAATGGATCAGTGTGGAGGTGAAAATACCCTTTGGGTGTAGACAAGGTTCAATACCTATATGCACAAACCTAGGTGGTAGATGACATTAATAGCCATCAGATAGGATAATGGAAAAACGACAATAAAATGCATGATTTTTCTTATATAAATTCTTTTGATTAAAGTTTATACATTATTTTTTATAAATGCCAAGATCCTATTTTATTATGCAATTTCTTTTTTCCTTTTGCAATGACCGTGTGCAATGATTTTACCCAATTAGGCATACATGAATTTTTTTAAAGAGATGACTATGATCTTCTTTCACTTTTCACTAATCTAATAAAAATGAAAATTTCAAAAAATCATGAATTTGGTTGTTTAGTTATTACAAACATATATGTTATGAGGTATTATTATCTAAATTATATCTAATATGTTATTTCCTTTGGGCAGCCCAAGTATGAACGCTTCAATACCTGTAACACTATCTAGTCAGTGGGGTTGGGATTGGTTTAAAAATAGTTTCATGACATATAGGATCGTATTACGATACATAAGGTCGATAAATTTTGAATCTTAGAACACAAAGTAGCACATTATGATGATCTTAGGATATTAAAAATATGTAGAGCATGAAAGATTAATTTTCAGCATTAAATATTATAAACCACTTCATAAGGACTAAACTATAATGCACTTTGTGTATAAGGGGAAGTGTTAATACATCTATGTTCTATAGTATTTTTATTGAAAAGTTGATATTTTTTCAGTCAAAATGGTAAATTACCTGATTATGTTTGGAAAAGGGTCATATTTCATACATGTTTTTAGAAGATAAACAATTTTCATACAAAGATGTGAGATAGAGAGAGATAGAGAGAGTATTTACATTTTCTAAAGAGGGGGGTTGATCCACAATCTTGTAGAGGTCTTATGCAATAGGAAAAGGATGAGGGGATTGGGTTGTGGCTAGTCTTGTGGGTTGAGATGTGCCAACCTGCATGTGAGGTCACGTTAGGTGGAGATAGAGGAGGTGAGGGCCACTACTAGATCTAGGTCTATGCTAACCTCACATTGGTTAAGCAATGTTCTGTGTCACCCATTTTTCATGTAGCTTGATTACCAACAAGCAGCTCACAGTGGTTGAGCTTTCTGAAGATCAACCAGAAAGAGAAGAGTAGAGAGATCCAGGGTCAGAGAACTCAATTCCCAAGTTTGCAAGGTCATTGTTAGGTTGTTGTAGGTCTCAGACATTATCAAGGAGAACAAGGGAGCCACCCTCAGATTGGTGGAGGTGGTGGTGTAACAAAAGGAAGGAAGAACAAAGGTGCTAGGGAGCTTGAAAATTTGTGCAAGAAGGGATGAAGAGGAGAAGGAAGAGGCAAAGTGAAAGAAATGTCCATTTTTGTGCAAGAGGAAGTGTAGGTGTAGTGCAACAGATGTTCCAGCCACCTACTCCCGTCCTTAGTTGCAGGTGGGGAAGACAACACCATATATATGGGTTCAAGGTTGTATTTGCAATGACTTGATCCATGGGCTATAGTTGGGCGAGACACAACAAGTTGCGTCATTCACATGGAAATTATGTGAACAGATTTTTCAAATTTGTATTTATTTGATAATCTTACAAAATTGATAACTTTGAAATAGTAACTTAGGTTGAGGTAAAATTCTCATTATTGATTTCTAATTTGTTTTTATTATTGCTGAAAAGGATTTGATCCAAGATAATGATGTTGAATGTTCTCAATAATAAATAATATAGTCAAAATTATATTAAAACACTGAAGATTATAAGATTGAGTTAAATGTGACATTTAATCAATTAAAACTGATCAATGGAGTATCACATGGCTCAAAAAGATTCAGTTGATGATGAGGGATGTTATAGAAAGGAATAGAGCATCTTAGGAGTGAGAACGTACAATTAAGTTAAGGAGTGTGAAACTCCACTTTGTAAAACCAAAGAAAATTAAATTTTCTTCTAAAAAAGGAAAAGAAAACATGGTGGAGAGTAAAGCATATGTTTGGAGTGTCTCCTTTATATATAGACTCTTCATACCCTAGGAAAATTTGAGAACTCTTCATGTAAGCAGTAATTATGAGGCAAGTGGGTTGTTTTTATGGTGTATGCCGATAGTGTCAATGCATCAGTGGTAATGGGAGTAGATGAATAAATTCATTACGTAGGGATGAGACCAAGAAGGGTGTGCTCATGGCACACATCCACACTTTAGAGTCCTAGAGAATAGGGTCAAATGTGGAGAAATGATGGAAAATGAGACATGAGTTTGTGATTTTATGGGGTGTCTATATGGCATGCGCCCAGTTGGGGCCTCATGAGGTGTCGAGTTGAACCCCACCTCCACCTAGCATTGGAAAATTAGAGTAAATATTTACATAGATGGAACTCAGCTAGGGGGCACATATGGTTATTGCATTGTACAAAATGCCTTAAAAAAGAAGCTAGGCCTCGTGAAGAACTCAAATCTCTAACTTAGACTCCTCGATAGAGTTGATATAATGGTTAAGACCAATGATATTTCTCATGTAATCAATGGGTGGATGTTGATGGATGGGTCAGGATAGAGGTGTTACCGCATGTTTGTAATGGAATACAAGAAAAGTATCAAAAACATTAGAGTGATGGTGAATAAAGTTAGAGAAAAACCAAAGAACATATAAAGTGTTAAGTTACACATGGGAAAGGAATTAGACACCCCATCATGCTCGTGTAATATCATAAAACCAAACAATGTCAAAAATTATTTTTTTTTAAAGAATAGGGTCTATATGTAGCATATAAAAAATATAAGAAACCCCCTAGAAAACAAACAAAAAAGATAAAAAATAACATGAGTGATCATCAATATCAACTACTCATATCATCACACTATTCGGTGATCAATAACAGATAGAGAAGAGAGATCTTCAAGGTTTTTAGGTCCAAATAACTTGTTTTGAAGCCATACGGGGGTGAGGGTGAACCTTTCCTCTCATCTCTATTGGGTTTATATGTGAAAAGGGTGGATCTACATGTTTTGATTCTGAAAAAGGGTAGCCTTTCTCAATCGAGATTACTCAATCATTATAATATCATGGGTGCTTTATCCTAGAAATCTTGAAGTTCAACCCTTCAAAATGGAAGTTGGGGAGCCACATATATAGGGTCACTTAGTTACTTAAGGTATGGGTTTTGTAATAATTTTTCAAATAAAAGACAATTGAGAGCAGGAGGAGACTGGGCTACCCATTCACCCTCCTTTTGGTGTTATTCATATGGTAAGGAATCTATGGTTGCTTGTCATATGTGCATTCTACTTTTGGAGTCTTATAGATTTGATTTGAATAATATATTGTCCACTTAGTAAAAGAAGAAAGTTTGTTGAGTGAGGGGTGTATGTCAATCATGTGCTCATTCTTCTATAGACGTTTGAGTGTGGAACTGTGGTATTTAGCACAACTAGTGCATACGGGTAAGGAAGAGCATGGGTTTAGTAGGCACCCTTATTTGTGGGTCCCAATTTTGCACAAATCGGATGAACCTAAGGTATACATGATAGGATTCATAGAGGTGACGAGTGCAAGAGAAACAAAAATTCTTTTTCACGTATCCTACAAGAAGGTCTTGTTGAAAATGATATATTTAGAAAGAGGATGTGCGAGGTATACCTTGTTTGAGAACAAGTCCAACAATGTCTCCTGGATGCGGTGGTGTGCATCACTCTTCATGTGCACAGACAATCTTCAAACACAGTCACATGGAGCCTGTGTCTCTACATAGTTTATGCATATGGACTCAAATTCCTCATTGCATTGCCTAAATCGGAAGGAAGGAGAAGTCTATCACTTTGTGATGACGGCTACGGTTCACATAAAAGGGGTATGTAATGATATGGCTATCATGTCCTTATAAATACCGTAGCAAAGGAAGAAATGTTTCACAAAAATTTTAGGAAATGAAAGGTTGTGTTTGAATTTAAAGTGGGCCTCTAGTGGACCAAATTGGGAAATAGAATATTTTGAGTCATATTATTAGTCAATTAATCATGTTAATTGATATATTAATTTTTTGTCACCCAAATATAAACTAAAACCGATCACTTAGGGTTAGCTGATCGACTTATCATATAAGCTAACAGTTTATATCCAATTAATTGGCTTAAACCATTTAACCAACTAACTTGTATTATATTCCAATACTATTCTAGTTAATTACTTAAATATTTTAGTAATCAATTTGACTTTGAACATTTCTAATCATGTCCACAATTATACTCCTATTCTAGTGCATCCTATTTGTGTGACCCTATAGACTCCAAATTATGTTTTTTGTGAGGTTCATAATCAAAATATGACTTCACAATCAATGATTGGCATCTAGAAAGACTTCATAACCACCCATGTATTTGGCGAAGTTGAAGAACAACTTTTACCTAGTGTTGTGACCAGTTTTATAGTGATTGTATAATCCTTTTGTCTTTGATATAAGATTTCCAAGGAATGTAAATATCATCCTCTTGATGTTCAATCTTTTTTCCTTGGTCTAGAGTAGACTATTTGAGATACACATGAGCTCAATATCATATATTGACACACATGAGCATGACCATGCATTTCATAGTCTCAACCATCAAGTGGTCGGGATACCACACCAATGAGAGGGACAAATTCCATTTACATCACTCACAATAATACACATGTGTCACAGTGCACTTGAGCACTACTTGTATAGAAACCTCTTTTAAGGTCACTTTGAGTAGTGCTAAAGCACATTGACAATATGCAATCATTGTAGTGATTTCAGGTCTAAGGACCACAAATCACCGCTATCACATTGAGAAGTGATTTTGACCGCCATTATTTGCTTCCATGTATCACACTCAAAGTGGGTTGTCTAGTACACTTGTTAATTACAAGTACCCATCTGTTTGATTTGATACCCAATATCATGACAAATGAGAGTAGTGATCAATCAACACACATACCGGTCTTATGTATTATTGTTGTCCTAAATTCCACAATAATATTTGATCAGGACCTCAGACAAGAATGAATACTCATAACATGCACATGATCTCATATTCATGTTATCAACCTAAAATCACATGTCATTGAGTCATACATTCATTGGAAATTATTATATTTGTTCATTATCACATATTGAAGAAAACACAATAATCAGAATTTCCTTTCTTGATAATAAAATCAATCACAAGATGTGTCACTATAGTAATCATATGATCGGCTTTTAGTGCATATCACCGACAAGATGTAGGTTGGATTTGGTCTCCGGAGATAGGGTTTGGCACATTCCTTACCTAACCTCAGCCCATGTGGGAATATAATCAAGTTACAATGAGATGTCAAAATCAATTTAATTTGAGATAACAATATCATGCATGTTCAAGATGCATTATAAGAACTTGAAGTTGAAAAAATCCCACAGGATAATAGTGACCATGTTACAATATGTATTGGATTGAAACCTCTGTGATAACAAAAAAGAAAGGAAGTTCATAATGAAGCATCTAATTGGACATCCATTCCTATTAGAGGCCTTCCATACTTGAAATTTGATGTTTGAATTGGGAAAGACTGACCTCTAGTCTTGAGATTGATACACCCATTTTGCTAATACATCAAGTGACTATCAATCACAAAGATATACAAAGTTGATATTTTATAGATCTAGCCATTATTTCTCTTAGTAGGTCAAATATGATGAGCATTGTATTTAATCATCTTTCATATATCTAGACACCCCTTGAGAGGCTACTCATAGATCAAAGATGTCCATACTACTTTCTCTCACTCTAAGATGACCTTTAGAGTACCTCAGCCAAATTGTTGTGACTACGGTTACACACATAGTTCAACATTAAATCTATCCTGATTTTGAGTCCGTTTCACATACCTACATTGGAATCATTCATTGTCAGGATTTAAACTTCTCTTGGTTTTTCTCATTCTGTAACCAAATTGGGAAGGACTCAAAATGGAGTGTCAACATATATGCTCCAACTTAAGTAACAGTTAATTATTTGACTTATATTTTATGGATAATTTATTTGTACACACAACTATATAGCCATTGGTTCTTATTTTATGAGGAAAAATATGTAGTTTACTTTGAAAATTAAAGACATCCACAACAGAGAAGTTTGTATTTTTTTAATAACCAATGTGTTAGAAATATTCATTGATTCTCTTGTATAAGGTTCAGATTAGAGTTAAAATACACTACAAATGAAAAGAGAAAATAAAAAAATTCAGATGAAAAACAAATATGTTATCAATGGATGGAGTGGGAATGTGATTAGATCATCTATTTATAATGTTTAAGGATATCAACTATGGCGTGGGAATGTCATTAGATTATCTATTTATCCTGTTTAAGGATATCAACTATGGCATAAATCAAGGTCTGGAATGGTCAAACCCTCATGTTAATGGATTGGTCATTAATTTGCTAAAAATGCTTTAAATTGATAATTATTATAGTTAATGGTATGTATGGTTATCGTGTTGTTATATATAGTATCCAAAGAGAATATGAGAAAGCCTGTTGTAGTAGAAAAAACTTTTCAACCTACCCCACCTTTTTTGGTCATGTTATATAGGAAATGAAGAAAAGACAAAAGAAATTTTAAGAGAAGAGAGACAGAGAGAAAGAAAGTCAATACTGAAGGAAAAGGGAAAACTAGTTGAGAGAGACATAGATTGAGATAAAATGATCTTACTATGTAAAACATTTTCAATAAGAGATATCGATGAAACATGGTGCTTGTGTTATGGAGAAAGAGAAGAGATAATTACACTACTAGTAATAGTAGTAGTAGTAATAATAATAATAATAATAACAACAACAACAACAACAACAACAACAACAACAACAACAACAACAATAACAACAATAATAATAATAATATAATGGAAGTTGCTAAAAATATGAGGAAGTGTTAAAAAGAACGTAAATAATCAAGTTTGTGTATTGTGTTCACCTCTGACACTTTGGTATTTTTCCGAAGGATGTGATATCTCTTCTTCGATGTATTCAACAAGCTATAAATCAAAACCTTATGATGTAACATATTAAAACTAATAATTTTGTTTTAGATTTGTAAGCTTCACCATCTAGGAATGACTGACAATTCAATCTATTGCCCATGCTTTTGTGAAGCACTTATGTAGTTATCACATGTTGATGACATTAATATCAAGGTCTGATATAAACATGTGGAGAAATAGAAAAAGAAAGATGATAATGTATTTTATGACAAACTCATTCTTTTTATAGTAGTCAGCTATACACATTTCAAATATAGTTGCAAACAATAAGATACCATAGTTGTATTTTATCCAAGTATTCCTTTTCCATTATGAAATTAATACCGTTAGCTAATTACTAAGCAATAAAATAGTAATAATTTAAAACATATCTAAGTTTAAAGACAATATAGCTTGTAGAAGAAGTCTAGCAATCATCTTTAAAATATGTAAATAGAAGTGTATAATCAAAATAATCAAGAGATAATATCGTGTTTTGAATTAATAAAAGTAACTTCAAAGTACTCAATTAGTTAAATTTAGCTAAAATTTAAGTGGAAACATTATGAAACTATGTAAAGGATAAGTATAACTTATTTTAAAACAAAAAAATAACATGATTAAACTAGGATTCAAACATGGACCATACATGGATGTGGTATTCAACAATCTAGTATAAATACCCTTGTCCATTCTACATAGAATTTACTTTGTTTGAATGAATGTCACATGCTTAATATGAATACATGAACGACATACAAATGATAAAGGATGACTGTATTTGAATGGTGATAATTGTGATTTTCTAGGGGGCAGGGCATTGTTCTAGCTTGCCCCTGGGATCCTCTGCTAACTACAACATGTCCAAGTTGTAAAAATTGACTCTAAACATCCTATTAAATAATGTCTTTCAGTGGGAAAAAAAGAATTAGTATGAAAGTAACCAACCATTAAATTGTTGTTTACATAATTATCAAGAGAAGAATTTTGGAAAATAAAACTAGATGAATAGAAATACTTGGTATTTTATATAATAAAGTTAAATCCTTCTACATACCAAGAGTCATATAAATTTTTAGACGATGTGACACTTTCTATATCAGAATACTTGGTTTTTTTATATATCAGAATCATATAAATTTTGACATGCTGTGACACTTTCTATACCTTCACACTACATAGCTGCTTGCACCGTCACTCTCTGTGTGCCGCGTCGTCATCTCGTTTAGGGCGAATTATTGAGCCATCAAAGGGACGATGAGGCCAACTCACTTTGCTTTCTTGGTATATTGCAAATTCCATTGGGTACATAGTGGGATAACATTCTTTCGGCCATAGACAGAATGCATGCTTGTACCATTCTTCATATCTACTCACAACTTGGAAGGATCCATCCTTAACGTTGAGTAAAAATAAACGTATATGTGAAGAAAGCAGGATCTCGCTGTTGCCGATGCTCAATACCCGCCAAGAAAACGTAAGCAGCCCGTTGGGATTATGTCGTCCTCATCGATGTTCATACTACACACGCAAGATACTCCAGTACCAAGATCGTTCAGCTTCCATGTTTCTAGCTTCTCTGTCTTCCGGTCATAAATTAACACTCCTAGCTGGCCTTCGATCTCAACAAGGTGCAGCCAAGAATTCGTTGTTGGTAGGGAAATAGGGATAAGAAAGAAGGTTTCCGTCTCAAGATGAAATTGCAAAATCCCAAAGCTGTCGTCATTCCTGAAAAAAAGAAGCCAGTGGATAGTTTCATCAAGCAACAATGAACATCCACAAAATTTAACGCTCCTTCTCATTTTCTCAGGATCAATAGGAGGGCGGAGACGCCTCCAGTTCGTTGCTCCTTGCCCGAGGGTGAACACCTCAACACCCAATTCACGCTCGAACAAGCCGTCAGCCCTGGTGATCCACACGACTTTATACTCATTTGTACGAGACACATACCCAATCGTTGGAGCCTTCAGTTCATTCCCGTAGACCCTTCGAGTCCAAGGTAGCCTGTCCATGTCTCCAGTCGTAGGGTTTACTACGATAATCTCCAGCGAGCTGAACCACGCCTCGTTCCAATCGCCCTTAGCGAAAAAGTCACAGTCCGTGTTAGAATACAGTAGCCACAAGCCATTGCAGTGTTGCGGATATAGAGTAGCGCGTCTG